>OY997272.1:7102500-7220000 GCA_963921465.1 Triticum timopheevii
GGAGAGGGCGAGGTCGTGGACAAGGTCAAGGACGAGGTCGAGGCACTCGGGGAAGAGGCGGACGAGGCGGCGCATCATCTCCGCCTCCGCCGGCGGATCCTCCCCTTGCGGCGGTCCACACCGGAGACGACCCTTGCGAGTTCTTCGTCAGGCTTCGCCGGGCGCCTCGTCGTCGCCTCCGGCTTCCGGCTCCATTCGCGAGCGTGATGGAGTCGGAGGTGCCCGAGACGTTGAGATTGCACATGAGGGGCTGCGGAATTAGTGGTACGCGAGTCCACGTTGTATTCCCAGCCCCCAGTGTGATGTCTCTTGACCGAGGGTGGAAGACGTTCGCCCGCATCCATAACTTGATGGCGGGGTTCACCCTCCATTTTAAGTTAATGGAGGGTGATCTTCTCTCCATCAAGATCTTCGCGGACTCCGGCATCCGGGCAAGGTGCTGCGTGGACAGCTCCTCCGACAGCGAAGACTCCCCGTCAAGCGAGAGTGACGAGGAGGGGAGCGACAGTGACGACGAGGGTTGCGGTCGTCGGGATGACGGGTCCGACTAGGCGTCGGGCGCCGCCTCGTTCACCGCCGGCTCCCTGAACTCCCCGGGGTCGTCTCCTTGGGCGGCTGGCGTAGGGAGGCTGCGGAAGAGGGAGAGGGTTGGCGGCGAGGCCGTCAAGTCGGAGTACGAGGGCGAGGTGCCCTCGACAGCGTGCTGACGTCCCGCCGCTCCGTCCTCGCGCTCTGCTTCCGCCGCCTCCGTCTCTGCCAAGCCCCCGGCCGGCCCCCGGGATGTTCTCTTGGTGTCTTCTGGCACCCGTAGCTCGCCTAGGCGCTCCTTTTGCCCTTCTCGCCTCCTTAACCTATCTCCTAAAGAGAGGGACAGGAAAAAGATTACGGGCATCTTATCTTTTTAATCTGTAAGCCCTCGGGCCTTAGTTGCATCTAAAAGCTTGTAACCCAAATGGGATGCTTTTTAATGAAAAAGAGGAATCTTGCTACGCTATATCCTTTACTTGTTTCTGTGCCTTGTATGTTTTCACCCTACGCTTTAAGGGAACTTGCCGGCACGAACACGCTTGCTGAGTGCGGAACATCAGCAGCCCGCTGGCGGTGCTGCCTCCGGCAAGAAACCTTGTCGGGGCTAGTTGCAGCACACTTGTATTGTTGAGCGGGGCTCGAAAACAAATCAAGGGGCAACTTCGCCACGAGTCGGTTCCTCCGCGCATAGGTTTTTCACACAAGGCACAGACGTTCAAGGCATATAACTTCGCGCTCCCCAGTCCATAAAAGGATGCATGATGAGGGATGAAAAACTTATCTGATATTGCAGCCCCCGGCAACCCTGGCTTGCCGGAGATGAATCTTGGTACTTGCAGCCCCCAGCGGCGTTGGCTTGCCGAGGCCCAAGTGCCGGCACACCTTTCTCTTCTCTTGTCCTTGCTGCTGCTAGATGTATCATAGGAACAACCTCTTAGAGCGCGGCAAGTTATTTTCCGTAACATATGACATTATTCTAAGCGAAGCTTGCTACGTCATGCCCTTTACTTGATTCAGTGCCTTGCATGCCTTTACCCTATGCTTTGAGGGAACTTGCTGGCGCGAGCACGCCTGCTGAGTGCGGAACATCAGCAGCCTGCTGGCGGTGCTGCCTCCGGCAAGAAACCTTGTTGGGGCTAGTTGCAGCACACTTGTATTGTTGAGCGGGGCTTGAAAACAAATCAAGGGGCAACTTCGCCACGAGTCGGTTCCACCGCGCACAAGTTTTTCATCCAAGGCACGATCGTTCAAGGAACATAACCTCAAAGATATGAAACTGATTGCGCTCTAGGGCAATGATTGCTATGTTATATCCCGTATTTTGTCGCTTGGTATGTCTCTACCCCACGCTTTTAGGGAACTTGCCGGCGAGAACACACTTGCTGAGTGCGGAACATCAACAGCCCGCTAGCGGTGCTGTCTCCGGCGAGAAACCTCGTCGGGCTAGTTGCAGCGCACTTGTATTGTTGAGCGGACTCGAAAACAAAGCAAGGGCGCAACTTAGCCACGAGCCGGTTCCTCCGTGCACAGGTTTTCCATACAAAGCGCGGCAGTTCAAGGAATATAACATAAAAATTTAAAACTGGCTGGGCTTTGCACTCAGACTTGGGCAACTTAGCTTTTCTGTCTCCTGTGTCCCGGCAAGGCTGCGCTTCTTAGAACGACGCCACCTGCAATGTCATGTCCTTTAGTTGACCCCATGCCTTTGTATGTCTCCACCCTACACTCTGAGGGGACTTGCCGGCGCGAGCACGCTTGCTGAGTGCGGAACATCAGCAGCCCGCTGGCGGTGCTGCCTCCGGCAAGAAACCTTGTCTGGGCTAGTTGCAGCGCACTTGTATTGTTGAGCGGGGCTCGAAAACAAATCAAGGGGCAACTTCGCCATGAGTCGACCCCCCCCCCCCCGCGCGTACAGGCTTTTCATACAAGGCACGGTCGTTCAAGGAACACAACCTAAAAAGACAAGAACGACTGCGCTTTTAGCTCGATGGTGCATCCTCGACGGCAGCGCAGCCCTCCGAAAAGGCGCGCTTGCCGGAGTGGGCGTCAGAGCTTCGCTTGTCGGACACGATCTCTTGTAAAGTTGTTTTTCCCTTTTTGCACTTGCCGGTGGAGCTCAATGGTGCGTCCTCGACGGCAGCACAGCACTCTGAAGGGGTGCGCTTGCCGGAGTAAGAATCAGAGCTGCGGTCGCCAGACTTGGCTTCCCTCTTCTCCCGGGGAGCTTCAGCGGCAAGTGGCTTGCACTCTGCTGCGGCTGTTGCTTCCCGGTGAATCTTGTTGGCGCAGATAAGTGCATCCTTCTTGCACTTGCCGGTGGAGCCCAATGGTGCATCCTCAACGGCATCGCAACACTCCGAATAGGTGCACTTACCGGAGTGGGCATCAGAGCTACTCGACACCGTGGAACGGGGCCGTTCCCCCACCTTTGCTGCTTGCGTCCCTTCCTCCGAAAGCTACGCCGCTCCCCTCCGCCTCCCAAATCGAAAGGGAGCAGCACTCCGCCGTCCGTCGTCGTTGTCTCCGCCTTCCTTCGCCGCTTCCATCATGGCTCCAAAGACCAGGGAGGCTACGAAGGCCACGAAATCGGCCGAGGCGTTGGAGCTCGAGGCGCTGTGCAAACAGCGAGTACTTTTCCTCCCCGAGCTCACCCCGGAGGCGCTGCGAGCAGAGTTCTACCTCCTCTGCGCACGACGTCGGCGCCGCCCCCTACCTGGCGCGCCAAATATGTCATGGTTACGCTGTGGGCACGAGCACCTATGGGGCAGGAGCCCCTTCTTGGTACGATGAGGAGGCGGAGGGCGCACGCAGAGCAGATCGAGGCGACGGCACGCGAGGGGTTTTTACCCAGCTTCGGAGCTCTCCGGAGAGATAAAACTCCTACTGCTGCCTTGTGTTTTGTATTTTCTCTTGCTCGAGAGCTCGAGCGTATAGTGGTGGTGGATGCGTCGAATGAGCCGAACCCCTTCTACGTGCGCATGGACCTCCCTTTTATAGCCTAAGGGGGTTACCCACAGGTGGCAGCGTAGGAAGAGGGGCAGAAAGGTAAAAACGTGGGTTGGTACAACAGTGCTCAACAGTGTCCCCTACCTAACTCTAACGGCAGGGGACAAGGGCATTTAATGCCCGTCTGGTCGCCCCAACAGTGCAGGGAGGCGACCGTTAAGGGTGCCACCGATCGCCACGATGGCCCCTTTGTCATCTTCGTTCGCCACCTCGCACCGCATGGCCACACAGCGCTTCGCCACGTGCTTCTGAGATGGTCTTGGCGTGACACGTCGTTGGATGCGCTGGAGCTTGGGTGTATGGCGGCAGCCTTGCCGCGGCAAGCGCCTTGACGCGGCTCTCCTCTTGTCGCGCCGGCGAGCTTGCCGGCCGCCGGGCCTTGTCGGGGCGCGCGGGGCGTCGCGGCAAGTTATCTGGAGCGCCTTGGTTGGCCTTCCCGGCAAGCTCCTCTTGCCGGGGTCTTTGTCCTTCCCGACGTACTTCTCCCGCCGGGGTCTTGCCCTTCCCGGCAAGCTCTTCTTGCCGGGGCTTTATCTTCTTAGTTGACACTTTGTTCTTGAATGGCAGTAATATGAAGTGATGGAGGGTCTTGGCGGGCACCCGGCAAGCCTTGCCGCGGGGTGCTACGACTGTCCGTGCACAAGTTCGGGGTGCTAAGGTACCCCTACTTTAGTACACCGACACTCAGGCAAAAAGAAAAGAAAGAAGAGAACAAAAGGAGAATAGAAATTTGTATTCACTACTGCAATCAGCTACTTTGCCATCTACCAGCCCTTTGCTGTCAGCTGCCGGACGGCAAAGAAGCTCTTTGCCATCAGTTACCTGAAAGCAGACGGCAAAGAACAGGCCTTTGCCATCAGCCTGTTCTTTGCCGTCCGCTAGCGGATGGCAAAGAGGGAGGGGGTGCCCCACTCAGGAGGTGGTTAAAAAATACTTAACGGCCCACATCTTTGCCGTCCGCTAGCGGACGACAAAGAGCACATTAGCGGACGGCAAAGGTGGCGGACGGCAAAGAGTAAACATATCTAACGGCCGGCGCGCCCCACCCCGCCCCTCTCTCTCTGTTTCCGTCCCCTGCAGACACACGCGCGCCGCCGCCCCCACCACTCGCCGCCGCCCGGTCGCACCACCGCCCCGCCGCCCCACCGGCCCCCGCCCCGTCGCCCCATCGCCCCGTCGCCCCGGCCCCCCGCCCCGTCTCGGCGCCGCCACGCCCAGGCCCCCCGGCGCCCCGGCCCCCCCGCGCCTCACCGCCCCGGGCCCGGCGCCGACGCCCCGCCCCCCCTCCTCCACCGGCCCCCCGCCTCATCGCCACTGCTGCCAGGCGCCGTCGCTCCACCGGGCCCCCGCCCCGTCGCCCCCGCCGCCCTGCCGTGTCGGCGCCGCCGCGCCCCGGCCCCACGGCGCCCCCCCGCGCCCCACCGCCCTGGGCCCGGCGCCGCCGCCCCAGGCCCCACCGCCCCCCTCCTCCACCGGCCACCTCCTCCACCGGCCCAGGTGAGCTCTACCTCTCCTCTGTTTTCCTTTTTTTCTGTTTTTTTAGTTTTAGATTTATGTTTAGTTTAGATTTAGTTTTAGTTTAAGTTTTAGGTTTAGTTTTAGGTTTAGGTTTAGTTTTAGTTTAGTTTTAGGTTTAGATTTAGTTTTTTACTTTTTTCTGTTTTTTTAGTTTTAGGTTTATGTTTAGATTAGATTTAGGTTTAGTTTTAGGTTTAGTTCAGTTTTAGGAAAGAAAAAGAAGAAGAAGAAAAAAACAGGAGATGAGGAGAAGAAGAAGAGGAAGAAGGAAAGGAAGAAGAAGAAGAGGAGGAGAAGAAAAAAGAAGAAGAGGAAGAAGAAGAAGAAAAAAAACAGGAGACGAGGAAAAGAAGAAGAGGAAAAAGGAAAGGAAGAAGAAGAAGAGGAGGAGGAGAAGAAAAACGAAGAAGAGGAAGAAGAAGAAGAAAAAAACAGGAGAGGAGGAGAAGAAGAAGAGGAAAAAAGGAAAGGAGGAGGAAGAAGAAGAAGAATAAGAAGAAGAAGAAGAAGAAGAAGAAGAAGAAGAAGAAGAAGAAGAAGAAAAAGAAGGAAAAAAAGGAAGAAAAGGAAGAAAAGGAAGAAGAGGAAGAATAAGAAAAGGAACAAAGAGGAAAAAAACCCGACCCGACACGGCACCCCGACACGACACCCCGACCCCGAGACCCCGACCCCGACCCCGACACCGACACCCCGACCCCGAGCCTGACCCGACACCCCGACCCCGACACCGACACGGCACCCCGACCCCAACCCGGCACCCCGACCCGACACCCCGACCCCGATACCCCGACCCCGAACCCGACACCCCGACCCCGACCCCGACCCCGACACCGACACCCCGACCCCGATCCTGACCCGACACCCCGACCCCGACATCGACATGGCACCCCGACCCCGACCCGACACCCCGACCCCGAGCTTGACCCGACACCCCGACCCCGACACCGACACGGCACCCCGACCCCGACACCCCGACCCCGACACCGACATGACACCCCGACCCCGACCCGACACCCCGATCCCGAGACCCCGATCCCGACCCCGACGCCGACACCCCGACCCCGAGCCTGACCAGACACCCCGACCCCGACACCGACACGGCACCCCGACCCCGACCCGGCACCCCGACCCGAGACCCCGACCCCGACCCCGACACGGCACCCCGACATCGACACGACAACCCGACTCCCGACACCTCCTGAAAAGGTGTTCTTTGGCCTTCCAGAGGCCGACGGGGTCATATATTTGTGAATTATTAGTTAGGTCATATATTTTTCGATTTTGTTATGAAAAACATCATATATTTTGTGTTGATCGGGTAGTTTTAAATGTGCAGTTGTTTATGTTGTACTTGATGATGATACACTTAAGTGATATACATATTATTATTCATGTCGGTACTTTTTTTCATGTTGTACTAATTTCGTTTATTCTTTGTCATGGCAGGTGTTGAAAGATGGTGGGCGCTGGTCGGGAGCGCGCCGAGGCCCCTTCTTCGTCGGCGCGTAGTGTGAGGTCTTCCATTCCACACGCACCTCTCCGCCGAGCGTTGATGGACAGTATGGCGACACCGCCGGGCCCTTCTTCGTCGACCGCGGTGCCCAGCAGGGGACGAGGTAAGAAGTAGGGCCGAGGGGGAGCACGTGGTCGCGGGAGAGGAGGTAGGGTGACTCTTACGGCGCCTTCCTCGCCGCCGCCCCCAGCTGTTTCACCCGAGCACGTGACTGCAAGGGTGGACTCGTCTGAGGAGGAGGCTACACGGACTCCGGTCCACGAGCCTCCGGTCCACGGGTCTTCGGCCCATGAGCCTCGGGTCGACGGGCCTTCGGCCCACGAGAGTTGGGCCAACGAGACCACGGAGGAGCACACGTCTGGATGGGGTACTTGGTTGGGTCAGCCTGAGGAGCCGAGTGGCCATGCTGATGATGGAGGGGAGCCGAGTGGCCATGCTAATGATGGCGGGGAGCCGACTGGTTTTGAGGAGGAGGGGGAGGAGGGGGGCAACGTCTACCAACGTGGTGCTACACGGCTCCCGTCTGTGCCGGCGACCCACGAGCAGAGGTGGTTGATTTTTCCTGATGGGGAGAGGTAAGTGCATTTAATCTTTTTGTACCTTCCGCATTCACGTTTCTTCAAATAACTAATGCGTTGGCCTTGACATGCTGCAGGGGTTGGGACAACCATGAAAGTGTCCGCCGGCCCAACTCCTTCCTTGGAGTTCTGATTCGGCAAAACTTTCCGGGGTTTGTCACGTTGCCTGGTGAGGGTCGGCTTCCACAGGTTGGATTGAGTTGGGAGCACAACCTGGCTGCCCCGGCCCCGCCGGGTGAGATTATCGACGATATCTTGTGCAAGACGAGGGCAGACATGGTGATCAGAAAGTTCTGGGTAATTTCTCCTTTACACAATTAAAAATCTTCAACTAGCTAGTTATTAATTGTACTAATCAATATTGTCTCATTTGATTGCAGACATTCTACAGGTGTGAGGAGGGATACGAGGAGGAGGCGGCAGATGTTATCCACAAGGAATGCAAGCGCCTACTTCAAAACTTACGGCATGAGGCTCGGGTGCAGTCTGTTCGAGACTACTACGCCGATCGTGGTATCAAGAAGTCCAAGCAGGAGTGTTGCGATAAGTTCTTGAGTAAGGATCAGTACATGAAGGTAATTCTTAAGGCCTTGTACTTAATTCCTTTATATAGTAATTCATAGCCCTAGCGCTGAAGTTTCTATTTGCTAACTTAGGCCCCTCAGAGATGGTGTGCAGATCGGATGGATTGTTGGGAGGTGTTGGTCGATGGGTGGTGCTCAAAAGAATGGAGGGCCACCCACAACGAGGCCAAGGACAAACGTGCCCAAATGGAAGGTGTGCCACACCACCAATGCAGCTCCAACTTATTTCAGTATGGGCAGAACTGGGTATGTAGTTTCCTTCATGATTCATGCAATTCATTCATCATGCTAGCTTTAGCCCTTTAATTACTAATTTACTTTGTTTCTCTCTTTCAGGCACGCTACAATAAGGCGGATAAGGTGCCAGAGGTGTACAACCTATATGCCATGGCCCACACTGGCTCTTACAAGAAAGTCAAGGCCTTCTCTGCATCTGACCTCGATGATCCAAAGAACTTCACCAACATCTCCGCCCACGACAAGCTCGTGTAATATAGAGATCAGGGGAAGGCGAGGAAAGGGGAGGACTTTAACCCGAGCCAGGGTCCCATTGATACAGAGTTGCTGATGATATCTGGTTGCGGGAGGTCCCATGGCTCCATAGCCATGGGAGATGGACTTATCCGTTGTGCTAGCACTCTCCCGGAGATCAAGGCGCGCCAGTCGAGCTCCGCTCCTGAGATAAGGCCTCGTGAACGGCCAGTCCAACTCGCCATCAAGGTTAGTTATACGTACTCAGCTATCTTTATCCATTACATTGTGTGCGCTTCCATCAATGATTACAAATGGTCATGTGAGTGGTGTTGCAGGCTGCTATACAGAGTGAGAGAGATAGAACGGAGAAACTTCTGGCGGAGGCAGCGGAGAGGCAGCGGGAGTTGGAGGAGAGGACGACAAAGATGTTGGAGGAGGAGAGGGCACGGAATGACATGCAGGCAAGGGCCATGTATGAGCTCCTTGTGGTAAGTTTCTTCTTCAGATTACTTGCTAGTCTTAACATTTGAGTCTCATTACTAACTAGTATTACTCTATTGTGAAAACCAAATGTGCAGTCTGTGTGCGAGAAGTCCCGTCAGACCGCTCCGCCGATGCCAGTGATTGCTCCTGGGAGCATGGTGAGTTTAATTTGAATGGACATTACTTGCTAGTCTTAACATTTGAGTGTCATAATGCTAAGGAGACATTGGAAACTTGCTTATGTATGAAACTTGCATTGTATGAAACTTCTTGTTCTAGCTTTGCTTATGTATGAAACTTCTTGTTCTAGATGTGATATGTGAAACTGATGTGTATGGATGAAACTGATGTGTGAAACTGATGTGATATGTGATATGAAACTTATGTGCTGGATATGTGATATGAAACTTATGTGCTGGATAGGTGATATATATTTGCTGTGAAAGTTGTTGGAGTGAAAAAACAGAAAAAAAGAGACAATATGCAGGATCTTTGCCGTCTGCCACCGATGGCAAAGAGATCTTTGCCATCAGCAGCGGACGGCAAAGAGGCCACGTGGCAGGCAACTGTGCTTCCTGGGAGGCTGACCAATTTGGTCAGTTTGCCTACAGTGGCTGACGGCAAAGGCTTTGCCGTCCGCAACGGACGGCAAAGGCCTGCCATTAACCAGCTAACGGAGTAACATCGCATATATTGCCGTCCGTCTTCTTTGCCGTCCGCTGCTGATGGCAAAGGCCCCTTTGCCATCAGCTGCCCGAAGCAAACGACAACACAGCTCTTAGCCGTCCCCTACTTTGTCGTCACCTTTTGCCGTACGCGGCTGACGGCAAAGGTCTTTGCAGTCCGCCGTCCATGCCTTTGCCGTCCGCCGTGGCAGATGGCAAAGTAGCAGATTCCTGTAGTGATTTGGTAACTATCCTGTAGTTATGTTTAACCTTGATGCAATTTATAGATTCGACATCAATAGTCCCTCCGACTCGAAAAGTAATAACGAAATATTTTATAGGATCCGTTTCGGAAACATGGAATGTCAGAGAAATTCAAATTATGTGAGGCTTAGAAAGAAGTCCTACGTAGAGTCCAGGGAGAGCCTATTTTGATTTTTTCTCTAGTTACCCTTTTTCCTTCTCAAACAAAGTGTTTGATTTCCTTCCTGATACCGAATTCCATCTTTCTCTTGCCGATCACATCACATCCACGGAATTTCGTCGGAATACATCCTGTCTTTTCACCTTTGTAGTCCCATGCATAGTAAGTACTATAGCCTCACTAGTCCTCGTCGAGGAATCTCCTTCCCGCCCTAGAAGTTTGAGATCGCGCCCGACTGTTTTGGAGTCTGTTCAGGGGCTCCTTCAGCGCCCAGTGATTGACGTCGGACTGGAGCCGGCTCAACATGAAATCAAACATGGTGCGATAGTATTCTTCACGGAGCTCCTCTCCGTTCTGCAGAGTAATATCACGCAATGTGTCCAGAATCTGGGCGTGACAGGCGCGGACCTTTTGTAGAGAACTTTCCTCTCAAAGAGAGAGAGGTCATCCCTCCCAATCAAAAGAAGGAGGGTTCTGTTCTGCTTCCGCTGCCACTCCAGGCATTGGAGCGGGATTAGGATGCCGCTCTTGACTGACCACAGCTTCCGGGGGAGCGGTCTGCTCCCAGGATGCAGAGGCGTCCTCACAGTCAGCCAGAAAAGCTTCGAATAGCTCTTCCGAGTTAGTGGATCCGGAGGGAGGCATTGAAGGGCCTGGGTCCCCCATTCCGTCCCAGTCGAACTCGGAGCGAAGCATCTCCCAACAAGATACGAAAAATTCATTATCCCCAACCTAGGGCTGGTCGAGTATGAAGAAAAGACCTATATGGGATTCGGATTACCGAAATTGGATTTCCTTATTGATCCATATGTCGCTTAGACTTTACTTTTTCCCCTTTCCTCTATTTCATTGATAGGGTCTTCGTCTCCGTGTAAAAGCAAACTCTCCAAATTTATGACCAACCTTTCCTTCAGTGATCTTACAACGAACATGAGTTTTTCCATTATAAATGAGTACGGAGCAATCAACGAATTCCGGTGAAATAGAAGATCTACGTGACCAAATTTTCCTGCTCCTCAGACTTTCTCTACAATGCCTTTTTTCGTGTACTACTAAATGACTCCTCTTGCTCCAAGCTCCCTTTTGTTGCCTTCTCATTCACATCCTCGTTCAATTGAAACAAGCTTTCAATCAATATCTACAGGCACATTATATAATTCCTATATGGAAATTCATTTACGGAAGACCTCCATTCAAACATGAGAAAAGCTTCTGGGCCCGTCCAAGATGGGATGGGAGAAAAAAAGCGAAAAAAATCTGGAGTGTCCATTGGTCGGGATCTCCGTAACAAGTAGGTGAACGGTGATGATCAAAACCAGGAGAAAGATCTGAAAAAAGGGGACTTGGATAGGATTTTGACCACGATCAAAAGATAGGATGGGTTCTCTTTCTTTCATCGCCGTCAAATGCAAAGGCTACCAAAAAAACCTTTACTATCACGGATATCGTTAAAGAAAACATGGATCCAAATGCCAAAGGGGAAAAATGGTGGAAGAGCTTCTCAAGGCCTCGTCCTCCTCACCGCGCAAGCATGGGAAAAACATTATGTGCTATCGTTGCAGGGAGGAGGGTCATCTTGCAAAGATCTGCAGAAAAGAGGCGACCCGCTTTGTTTGTGGTGCCTTCGGCCACATATCCTTCTACTGTCCTAGGAGAGGGAAGCAAGGTAACCAAGTAATCCTCTTTCTTGTGCTTCAGCCCTATGAGGATATGGTAAGAAACGTGGAACATTTGAGAAAATGTGCTGTGTCGTTGAGGGGTAGAGCTTTTCTTTCAAAGGCATCTTTCTGAAGGAAGAGTGTCCCCTCCATTTCGATACAGTTTCTGATTGTTAGCTAGAATATATGGGTGTATTGTCATTCAAGTTCTATAGATGGTGTCTGTCTCACTATCTGTTTGAGTGCCTGAAGGCCCCTGGAGGAGTCGTTCTGTGAGTTGTATTCAAGCTCGCCCTTAGACCGAGTCAAGATAGCGATAAGAGTCAGCTACTTTGGCCTTGTAATTCGCTTTGTTGCCATATAGATAGGTTGGAGTGGGGTGGCGACTAACCCAATGAACGAACTTACGTGTAGGTGTGATCCTATCTGCTCTTCCACTATAGGACTAGAAATCCAGTACAACCATGTCCCTTTCTTAGGCGAAAAGCCCTCTTTGAAGGAGAATCCACTTCTGAGCGCCAAAGGCAGGCATCCGACGTCACCAAAAAGAAGGAGAAAGGCATTCAGGCACCGCAAATCCAAGAAACTCCGAATACAGGCCGGCACGAAAAGCGAAATGACCAAAGGGATTGGGGCTGTTTTGGCACCAAAAAAAGTTTCACTATGCTAAACACATCGAATATCCATCTCTTTATGTGGGAGCAAACCATCTTCGGTTACGGGTCTACCGATCCTATAGCTCCGATATAGGTTTAAGTAACTTGGCAGAAAAAAATGCGGAAAAACAGTTTTGGATGGAAGAGGTAGATGAGAAAGACTTTCCACTTAGAGTCAGAAGTCCATGCTAGATGACCGATCTTTATGACCTTTAGGAAAATTACCTATCTGGAATTAATACACCAAAATCGGTTATTTCAATCGATCCACGAAATGAATTGATCACCACGATAATGTGACGCAAGGCAAAATTTGTAATCAACATTGGTTATGTGAAATAGGTCATTTGAGAAAAAAAATGAGAGAATAGGACAATCTATATGTTTAACACAAGCGGTTAAGTCGATAGCTTTCTTAAGGAACAGCTAAAGAAAACGCTCTCACGAATCCTGTTTTCTGATTATGTATGCCGCGACATTACGAATTGGAGCTTTGATCCGGCCATGTAGAGCACTCATAGAGGTCCGGCTTCATGTCAGTAATCTACCACACCCATGCTGGAATTCAGTAGAGTCCCACGAGTTAGTCGACAAAATCGAGAATTGAGGTTGTTCGACAAGGCTACGGTCTAACTTTTTCTTCCTAGAGGAGTTCAATATGAAAATAAAGGCGCTCCGCGTTGGGAATTGCGTACTACGTACGGGTGGTATTTCAGGTATAACTGATCAGGGTTGTTCTGAAAGCAAGTCAATTGGTGCTTTGGAAAGTGAGTGCCAGAGGCTAGTCACTGCTTGGTTTACAGAAGGGAAGGAAGAAAGAGATACCGAAGAAGATTCAGTTTAGAAAAGAAGAAGTTGATACCATTCATTCTAGTTTATTTGATACCCACTTAAAGTTTCTATCAAACCATGTCTTTTTCTTTGAACGTCAATCTCGTAGGAATTTCGATTGCAAGTGTGGTATTGAAGGGCGAAGCCTTTACTCTTTTACTTGTTTCTTTGAATATAACATAATATTGACTGCGCACTTCGAAAGATATGGTGTATTCTGACGATCAGTCCGTTTTTTATTGAATTTGCAAATTGATAGATCTGGATGATTCAAAGAATGATTCTTCCCTGGGTATTTCCCTGGTACCATTATTTAGATTGGAGCTTTTCAATTCCATTTTTGAGATTGATGTGAGGGTTTAAGACCCGTCGTAACGATTTTTTTCTTTTATGGCTGGGTGGGCAAGAAAAGGATTTGACTCTTGAAGATATTAACTCATACGCCTGCTCCATACATTCAAAAACATTTTTTGTACTTTCTATGAGAATGGATAAATAGAAATGGTACATTCCTCTTTCTCTTTCTGGCCAAACTACCCATAAAAAGAAGAGAGAGAGAGCTGTAACAGCGGTAAAAGCAAGCTCGGTGGCCCGGTTTCACTACAGGTTGATATATCCTTTTGAAAGAAAAGTAAATTCGCTATGCTATAAGGCACCAATTCATCAAGGTATAAAAACACATCTACAGTGGGAGTCCCTATCTACTTTTGATTCCCTTCTTAGTGGCTTTGCCAATACATCATACTGATTTGACGCTTCCTTACGCTTTCTTTCAAGCATTGCTTCCAGGACAATGGAGAGTATTCCAAGATAAAGAACCAGAACTGAGGTTGACACTACTGAAAGATAAAAGAATGGTGGATAGATGGATTCACACCATCCCAAAACCGAAATACAGACATACCAGAAAAAGATGAAAATAAATACTCCACCACCAGCCTACCTACTTGTCGTGGTACGCTGTGAGCACGAGCACCTATGGGGCAGGAGCCCCTTTGTGGTACGGCAGGGAGTCGGAGGGCGCACGTAGAGCAGATCGAGGCGACGGCACGCGGGGGTTTTTACCCAGCTTCGGAGCTCTCCGGAGAGATAAAACTCCTACTGCTGCTTTGTGTTTGTATTTGTTCTTGCTGGAGAGCGCGAGCGTATAGTGGTGCTGGATGCGTCGAATGAACCGAACCCCCTCTACATGCGCACGGGCCTCCCTTTTATAGTCTAAGGGGGTTACCGACAGGTGGCAGCATAGAAAGAGGGGCAAAAAGGTAAAAACGCGGGTTGGTACAACAGTGTTCAATAGTGTCCCCTACCTAACTCTGACGGCAGGGGACAAGGGCATTTAATGCCCGTCTGGTCGCCCCAACAGTGCAAGGAAACGACCGTTAGGGGCGCCACCGATCGCCACGATGGCCCATTTGTCAGCTTCGCTTTCCACCTCGCCCCGCATGGCTGCACAGCGCTTCAACACGTGCTTCTGGGATGGTCTTGGAGTGACACGTTGTTGGATGCGCTGGAGCTTGGGTGCAGGGCGGCAGCCTTGCCGCGGCAAGCGCCTTGCCGCAGCTCTTCTCTTGTCGCGCCGGCAAGCTTGCCGGTCCCCGTGCCTTGCCGGGACGCGCGGGGCATCGCGGCAGGTCTTCTGGAAGGGCCCTGGTTGGCCTTCCCGGCAAGGTCCTCTTGCCGGGGTCTTTGTTCTTCCCGGCAAGCTTCTCTTGCCGGGGTCTTGTTCTTCCCGGCAAGCTCCTCTTGCCAGGGCCTTGTCTTCTTAGTTGATACTTTGTTCTTGAATGGCAGTAATAGGAAATGATGGAGGGTCTTGGCGGACGCCTGGCGAGCCTTGCCGCGGGGTGCTACGACTGCCCGTGCACAAGTTCGGGGTACTAAGGTACCCCTACTTTAGTACACCGACAGGAGCCCCCGGGCCTGGGCCATACACGGTGCCGAGCGTTGTTGGGCCAGGCCCAAAGCAATGCACGGGCACGCGTGGCCTGGGGTCAGACAAAACCCACTCCGTATCCACTGCATTCTCTCGCAACGGCACGTGTCGATTGCGGCGTTGTGGGAGGCGTGGGTGGTGTGCGCGATTTTTGAGGCGCCCACCTCTGTGATCACGGGGCGGGGCGCAGTTATCTCACCTGTCTCCTCGGCTCTGCATCCACGCCACGCGGCTCCCATGCGCGTGGGGTCATGGGTGGTGGTGGCGAAAACCGAGCCGTCACGGGCGGAGGCAGCAGGTCGGCCCCGATTCCCTGCCCTTCCCTTGCTCTGATTCGTCGAGCGGGGCGGCCGAGCCCCCACCTCGCCCCCTTTAAGAAGGGCGACAGGAGAGCGCAGGAACCCGCACTTCCTCATCTTCTTCTTTCTTCAACTCCTGCTCCCCTTCCTCCCATCCGCCATGGAGAAAGGGAATCCTGGTCCTTCAACGGTGGCGGCGAGGGTCGCCGCCAAGCAGCGCACCTCTCCCTATCCCGCTCCCGCAGTGGCGGAGCCTGCCGCAAGGGGGAGAGGGAGAGGGCGAGGTCGCGGACGGGGTCGAGGACGAGGTCGAGGTACTCGGGGAAGAGGCGGACGAGGCGGCGCATCCTCTCCGCCTCCGCCGGCGGATCCTCCCCCGGCGGCGGTCCACACTGGAGACGACCCTTGCGAGTTCTTCGTCAAGCTCCGCCGGGCGCCTCGTCGTCGCCTCCGGCTTCCGGCTCCATTCGCGAGCGTGATGGAGTCGGAGGCGCCCGAGACGTTGAGATTGCAGATGAGGGGCGGCGGGATTAGTGGTACGCAAGTCCACGTCGTATTCCCAGCCCCCAGTGTGATGTATCTCGACCGAGGGTGGAAGACGTTCGCCCGCATCCATAGCTTAATGGCGGGGTTTACCCTCCATTTTAAGTTAATGGAGGGTGATCTTCTCTCCGTCAAGATCTTCGGGGACTCCGGCATCCGGGCAAGGTGCTGCGTGGACAGCTCCTCGGACAGCGAAGACTCCCCGTCAAGCGAGAGTGACGAGGAGGGGAGCGACAGCGACGACGAGGGTAGCGGTCGTCGAGATGACGGGTCCGACTAGGCGTCGGGCGCCGCCCCGTGCGTCGCCGGCTCCCTGAACTCCCCGGGGTCGTCTCCTTGGGCGACTGGCGTAGGGAGGCTGCGGAAGAGGAAGAGGGTTGGCGGCAAGGCCGTCAAGTCGGAGTACGAGGGCGAGGTGCCCTCGACAGCGTGCTGACGTCCTGCCGCCCCGTCTTCGAGCTCTGCCTCCGGCGCCTCCGTCTCCGCCAAGCCCCCAGTCAACCCCCGGGATGTTCTCTTGGTGTCTTCTGGCACCCGTAGTTCGCCTAGGCGCCCCTTTTGCCCTCCTCGCCTCCTTAACCTACCTCCTGAAGAGAGGAACAGGAAAAAGGATTACGGGCATCTTATCTTTTTAATCTGTAAGCCCTCGGGCCCTAGTTGCATTTAAAACTTGTAATCCTCTCTTTCATGTTTTTCATCCTCCATTGACTGTACCCAAATGGGATGCTTTTTAATGAAAAAGAGGAAGTTTGCTACGTTACATCCTTTACTTGTTTCTGTGCCTTGTATGTTTTTACCCTACGCTTTGAGGGAACTTGCCGGCGCGAACACGCTTGCTGAGTGCGGAACATCAGCAGCCCGCTGGCAGTGCTGCCTCCGGCAAGAAACCTTGTCGGGCTAGTTGCAGCTCACTTGTATTGTTGAGCGGACTCGAAAACAAATCAAGGGCGCAACTTTGCCACGAGTCGATTCCTCCGCGCACAGGTTTTTCACACAAGGCACAGACGTTCAAGGAATATAACTTTGCGCTCCTCAGTCCATAAAAGGATGCATGATGAGGGATGAAAAACTTATCTGATATCGCAGCCCCCGGCAACTCTGGCTTGCCAGGGATGAGTCTTGGTACTTGCAGCCCCCAGCGACGTTGACTTGCCGGGGCCCCGGTGTCGGTGCACCTTTCTTCTCTTTCCTTGTTCTTGCCGCTGCTAGATGTGTCACTGGAACAATCTCTTAGAGCGCGGCAATTTATTTATCGTAATATATAACTTTATTCTAAGCAAAGCTTGCTATGTCATGCCCTTTACATGATTCAGTGCCTTGCATGTTTTTACCCTACGCTTTGAGGGAACTTGCCGACGCGAGCACGCTTGCTGAGTGCGGAACATCAGCAGCCCGCTGGCGGTGCTGCCTCCGGCAAGAAACCTCGTCGGGCTAGTTGCAGCTCACTTGTATTGTTGAGCGGACTCGAAAACAAATCAAGGGCGCAACTTAGCCACGAGTCGATTCCTTCGCGCATAGGTTTTTCATACAAGGCACGATCGTTCGAGGAACATTACCTTAAAAATTTGAAACTGATTGCGCTCTAGGGCAATGATTGCTATGTTATATCCTGTATTCTGCCGCTTCCCTTGTATGCCTCTACCCCATGCTTTTAGGGAACTTGCCGGCGCGAGCACGCTTGCTGAGTGCGGAGCATCAGCAACCCGCTGGCAGTGCTGCCTCCGGCAAGAAACCTCGTCGGGCTAGTTGCAGCTCACTTGTATTGTTGAGCGGACTCGAAAACAAATCAAGGGCGCAACTTAGCCGTGAGCCGATTCCTCCGCGCACAGGTTTTCCATACAAAGCGCGACAGTTCAAGGAATGTAACATAAGAATTTGAAACTGGCTGGGCTTTGTGCTCAGACTTGGGCAACTTAGCTTTTCTGTCGTCTGTGTCCCGGCAAGGCTGCGCTTCTTTGAACGACGCCAACTGCAATGTCATGCCCTTTACTTGACCCCATGCCCTTGTATGTTTTTACCCTATGCTTTGAGGGAACTTGCCGGCGCTAGCACGCTTGCTGAGTGCGGAACATCAGCAGCCCGCTGGCGGTGCTGCCTCCGGCAAGAAATCTCGTCGGGCTAGTTGCAGCTCACTTTCATTTGTTGAGCGGACTCGAAACAAAGTAAGGGCGCAACTTAGCCACGAGTCGACCCCCCCCCCCCCCCCGCGCACAGGTTTTTCATACAAGGCACGGTCGTTCAAGGAACACAACCTAGAAATATAAGAACGACTGCGCTTCCAGCTCGATGGTGCGCCCTCGACGGCAGCGCAGCACTCCAAAGAGGTGCGCTTGTTGGAGTGGGCATCAGAGCTACGCTTGTCGGACTTGGTCTCTTGTGAAGCTGTCTTTGCCTTCTTGCACTTGCCGGTGGAGCTCGATGGTGCATCCTCGACGGCAGCGCAGCACTCCGAAGAGGTGCGCTTGCCGGAGTGGGCATCAGAGCTGTTCTTGCCGGACTTGGTCTTCTTCTTCCCCCGGGGAGCTTCAGCGGCAAGTGGCTTGCGCTCTGCTGCGGCTGCTGCTTCCCGGTAGATCTTGTCGGTGCAGCTAAGTGCATCCTTCTTGTCGTCTTGGACAGAAATGACACTTATCGGCCCAGGCATCTTGAGCACATTGTAGGCGTAGTGAGAGGCTGCCATGAACTTGGCAAGCGCTGGTCGGCCGAGTATCCCATTGTAGGGCAATGGGAAATCAGCGACGTCGAATGTGACCCTCTCTGTCCTGAAATTCAGCTCGCTGCCAAATGTCACTGGCAGTGTGATCTTCCCCTTCGGCTTGCTCCTTCCCGGGTTTATTCCTTGAAAGGTACCGGTCTTTTCGAGCTCGCTGTCGGGGATTTGGAGCTTCTTGAGCACTGTGGAGGAGATCAGATTCAGGCCGGCCCCGCCGGCAACCAACATCTTCGCGACCTTGAGGTTGCGGATTGTTGGCGAGACCAACATCGGCAAGCACCCGACCGCAGTGATGCGATTAGGGTGATCCTCAACATCGAAGATGATGGGCGTGCTGGACCACTTCAGAGGCTTGCGCGACTCGACGGACGGCTCCGCTGCATTCACTTCTCGCACCCACTGCTTGAGTTGGCGGTGCGAGGTGTGCAGAGAGGCACCGCCGTCGATGCACAACACCTCCGTTGCCTTCTGAAACTCTTGGTCATCAGTTTCATCTTCCTCCATCTCATCATCCAAATCTTCATCTTCGTCCTTGTCGCGGCCACGGGGAGTCCTGTCTCCTTACCGCGGTTTGGCCTTGCCGCGGTGCCCTCCCCGGGTGGGAAGCTTCTTGCCGGATCCTCCGCCACCTCCCTGGGCCCTCTCCTTGTCGCGGCGCTCGTACTCAGCTTTCTGCAGCTATGCCATCTGCTCAACTTTCTTGCAGGCTTGGAGGTCATGGCCCTTGGTGCGGTGGATCTTGCAATATTGCTTGCCGGAGCCATCCTGCTTGTCGGCGGCTACCACGGCCTCGCCGGACTCACTAGCTTGGGCCTTGTCGGAGCCGCCTCCGTCGCTGGAATGCTCGACAACTAGCACATCCTTATCTTTTCTTTTTCTGTTGTTCCGCCTCCGATTCCTCCTTGTCGAGGCGGCATCCTCATTGTCAGATCCTTCAGCTCCTGCAGTCTCTCCGGGGATTTTCCTCCCCTCCTCAGCCCGTGCACATTTGTTGGCTAGAGCGTATAGCTCGCTGACATCTCTGATCTTGCACATCGCCATCTCCTCCCTCATCCTGCGGTTACGCACGTTCTGATGGAACGCGCTGATAACTGCGGCAGGGTGGACGTCTGGGATGTTGCGTTGCACCTGGCTGAATCTCTGTATGTATTTACGCAGGGGCTCTCCCTCCTTCTGGACGAGCAGATGCAGATCGCTCTCCTGGCCATGGGGTTTGTGGCCGCCTGTGAAGGCGCCGACAAACTGATGACACAGGTCCGCCCACGAAGAGATGGAGCCATCCGGCAAGTGCATGAGCCAAGATCTGACGTTGGGCTTGAGCACCAGCGGGAAGTAGTTGGCAAGGATCTTCTCGTCGCGTCCTCCGGCAGCCTGCACCGCGATGGTGTAGACGCTGAGGAACTCTGACGGATGTATCCTGCCATCGTACTTCTCGGGCACGTCTGGCTTGAAGTTCTTGGTTCTGGGCCACTGGACTTGCCGTAGCTCACGGGTGAACGCAGGGCAACCTGCCGCGTACGGCAAGTCGCCTGGTTCCCCTGGCGCCTGCATATCGACAGAGGGCCCAGCGCGCTGGTCGGATCGACGCCGCGCTTCCCTTCTGCGCTCGATGCGAGTGCGAGCGTCTTCGTGTCGTCGTTCTTGAAGAACTTGGCGTTGATCACGGCGAGTTCGCGGGTCCGATGACGCGTTGGAGTCAGCGTCAAGGTTGGCCCGGCGAGTCGGCGATCTTGGCCTTCGGGGCTGGGAGTGCACGGTGGTGGCACCCCCAGCGGTCTTGTCGGCGTCGGCTTGCGCCTGGGCGTCTTGCCGGGGCTTCGGCGTGCTCGGTTGCCGGGGCTTGTCGCCGTTGGCGAAGCCGATGAGGCTGTAAATGGTTTCCCTCCAGTCGTCGATCTTGTCGGGCGCTGGAGGGTAATCCAGGAGCAGCTGGGCTTGGGCCAGCGCTTCCTATGGAGTCTTGGGTGGCGGTGGCGAGTGGCGCGAGGTGCGAGACATGCTCAAACTCCTGACGGTGTTAGAAGGAGCAGCATCTCGACCAGGCGACCGCACTGCGCTCGTGCCAGCGTGCTGGGGCGCATGCTGGCCTTGAACGTCTCGCAACCCAGCAGCTTGGCCTTGTTCCAACGCGAGCACGGTGCTACGAGCACCGTGGCGTTGTCGATCTTGCACCTCCTGGGAGGGGTGCGGTGGATGTGCAGATGCGAAACCTTGCGGGGCCTTGTCTTTGGATCTGGTGACGATGCGAGTCCCCCCGCTGGCGCCCGCTCCTCCGCCGGCGTCCACCCCACCGCCCGTTTGCTCCGGTGGCGGTGGGACGGTCGCAGACGGAGCGGCCACCCCCGAAGTCTTCTTCTTCGGTGGCATGCTGATGGAGATGCTGATGTAGTGCGTGCAGACGCCGGATCAGATACACATGACCTCGATGCTCCCCCTACCTGGCGCGCCAGAGATGTCGTGGTACGTTGTGAGCACGAGCACCTATGGTGCAGGAGCCCCTTTGTGGTACGGCAGGTAGGCGGAGGGCGCACGCAGAGCAGATCGAGGCAACGGCACGCGGGGGTTTTTACCCAGCTTCGGAGCTCTCCGAAGAGATAAAACTCCTACTGCTGCTTTGTGTTTGTATTTGTTCTTGCTCGAGAGCGCGAGCGTATAGTGGTGCTGGATGCGTCGAATGAACCGAACCCCCTCTACGTGCGCACGGGCCTCCCTTTTATAGTCTAAGGGGGTTACCGACAGGTGGCAACGTAGAAAGAGGGGCAAAAAGGTAAAAACACGGGTTGGTACAACAGTGTTCAACAGTGTCCCCTACCTAACTCTGACGGCAGGGGACAAGGGCATATAATGCCCGTCTGGTCGCCCCAACAGTGCAAGGAAAAGACCGTTAGGGGCGCCACCGTCACGTGCTTCTGGGATGGTCTTGGAGTGACACGTTGTTGGATGCGCTGGAGCTTGGGTGCAAGCGCCTTTCCGCGGCTCTTCTCTTGTCGCGCCGGCAAGCTTGCCGGTCCCCGTGCCTTGCCGGGACGCGCGGGGCGTCGCGGCAGGCCTTCTGGAAGGGCCCTGGTTGGCCTTCCCGGCAAGGTCCTCTTGCCGGGGTCTTTGTTCTTCCCGGCAAGCTTCTCTTGCCGGGGTCTTTGTTCTTCCCGGCAAGCTCCTCTTGCCGGGGCCTAGTCTTCTTAGTTGATACTTTGTTCTTGAATGGCAGTAATAGGAAATGACGGAGGGTCTTGGCGGGCGCCCGGCGAGCCTTGCCGCGGGGTGCTACGACTGCCCATGCACAATTTAGGGGTACTAAGGTACCCCTACTTTAGTACACCGACACTACTAGCATGTATTAGGCGAATAGCTTGTATGGTAGTTGTTAAAGAAAAGATGTATGTAGTCCCGGAAGAGAAGCAATTGTCGTATGACCTGTAAGCGTCACTTTTGACTTCCTTGCCGTTTGTGAATTGAGTCAATCGAGTTACGTTTGAAAAATGAATGGAATTCTGGAGTGCACCGAATATCCATGGCAGAACCCCACACTGGCTAGGAACTGGGCTGCACTAAGCCTGGCACTTTTTGGGCTTCTTCATGAATCTAGTTTTCAGGTAAGGTCAGATCATCTTATTGAATAGATATCTGAAAGAAAGCAAAGGAATGAATCATCTTTCCAATTACCTTCTCTCGGAAACCATAGATCTTCTGGTTACCATTGACTATCCGGCACATTCGTCTGTAGAGCGAAGCAAGAAATTGCATGGAAGGGCTTTTATGCTAATATCAGCCTTGTTTGGAACAATAGATGCAATCCATTTCAGTGTATGTAACTGAGTTCACCATTGCAGTTGAGACGTCAGGCAATTGCGTGTTCCCTAGAGTTTGGTTCAAAGGCTAAGGACTCCCCGCCGCCTTCATAAGGGCACTAAGGCGGAGCATGGAAAAGCAAATTGGGCACCCATGTTTTACCAGTCGCGGATCTCAGGGCCATTTTGCCAACCGCCGACATGAACGAAATCAAATTTCATTGCGGGAAATTAGGATTTCATGAGGCAGGAAAAGGGCCGGGGTGGAGAGTCATACCATGCATTGGTGGGATGAAGGTGCTAGCTTGGCTGAGATAGGAAGTTTCGATGTGTATGTAGATTTGGTTCTAGTGCCCCCACCCTTTTCGAGATTTGTCAGGATTAGCAAGATGTTCTGGTGTAAACTATGGAGAAATGGAATGAATGAAATGTATCTAAGAAGAAAGGAAGCCATGCTCCATCCTGTTTCTAAAAAGAACATCACCTCCCTTTTTGGTTAGATACCGCTCCGTTAGGTACTAATGCTTCTACCTATCACCCGGAGGGTGAGTTTGAGTGCTGTGTTTTTTTCCAACGTTAATAGCATTCCGCGAGAAAAGTCATCTACTGATGTTGTCAGCGGAGTCCCTCGTCCATCCATGTATGAATAGCGGTATCCCCCATTTTGGACAGTGATGAGGTAGTCGACGCAATTTGCATGTGTATTTGCATTCGGCTTTGCTACTTTCCTTCTAGAAAAGAATGTCCGCGGAAGGGAATAGTGTATGTGGCCCGGGGTAGTCTTTCAATTCCTTTATCGGGTGGGAGAGTTTAGAACCAGTTAAGCCAATAGCTGCTGCTTTAGTCACACTAGCTACATCAGTTGATCATGGATTTAGCATACCTCCTCAGAATAGTCTACGTGGCCCCGTGTTTTTACTACAATTTGATATAGTGAATCCAGTAATGCAGACATCCCCTTTTAAACAAGAGGCTCTTATCTTTTAGAATAACTTAGTAAAAAAAGTAAAAGTAATAAAGAAAATGAATCTCCTAACTCGGTAGCCCATGAGGTTCCAATGGTTAGTTTTGGATTTTTTCAGGGAAGAAAGCAAAGAAGAAGGGAGGATTCTCTATTACCATCTTCCCTCATTGTCCTGTCCTCATTGGTCATTCATCTTTCCTGATCTAGTGCCATCGTTCTTCAAGGTGCTGGAGGGTTTGAAGCATACCTACTACCCCTCCCCTGAGCTTAGTTCAGAGTTGCCTCAGCGCGCTCGAGTAATAACTGGGAAAATCAAGGCTGGACAGGTCTTCGAGCCAACTTCAGGAAGAAATGCAAGTGAAAGAGTATGCTCTTGAGGGCGCAGGTGTCTTTTTTGTCTTTCTTATTTGAAATCCAAATCGACATGCCTCAACTTGATAAATTAACTTATTTCTCAGAATTCTTCTGGTTATGTCTTCTCCTCTTTGTTGGAAGATGAGTACACATCGGGTAATCCGCCCACGAGAGCCCAATCACAAGAGGCTCATACAGAAAGTAATCAGCCCATAGCCCAATATCGAGACCACAGCCTATTATTCAAACCACAAAGGATCCGTCTTTCATTGTCCAATCTTCTCGATCGAACATATTGACATCAATACTCCTTTCCATGGCCATTCACGGCCCGCGAATATCAACCACTCGTGCCCGAGATCACTATCCAATCAAAAACCAGACTTCCAAGATCCATCTCACTCAGACCCTTTTGAATGTAGTGGATAACAACGGAGTGGGGCTATCGAATTGATATGTATTCGAATCTTAGGAGCTGGTAATCACTGATATGCTCATATTGGTGATGTTATTGTTGCTGGAATCAAAGAAGCAGTGCCCAAAATGCCTCTAGAAAGATCAGACAGAACTAAGATGAGATGTAATTGTACGTACATGTAAAGAACTCAAACATGACAATGGTATGATAATACGATATGATGACGGTTGTCATTGATCAAGAAGGAAATCCAAAAGGAACTCGAGTTTTTGGTGCGATCGCTCGGGAATTGAGACTTATGAATTTCACTAAGAGAGTCTCATGAGCTCCTGGGGTATTAAAAACACTAGTAGTAGAGACTATGATATAGTAGGGTATCAGAATATAGATCAATTAGTAGATTGTGTCCGACGCATATACACGAAAAAAAGAATAATTATATAATAATAAGAATAAGAATTCAAATCTTAATAAAAGGAAGGGTTCGAATAGCATCTACTAATATTACCGAAAACTTTGTGAAAATACTTCTACGAGAATGTTTTATTGAAAACATTCGAAAACCATAGGGAAAGTAACAAATCTTTCTTGGCACGTGCCCCAGCTCCTGGTCTTCAAACTAGTCATTAATGGTCGGCAACATAGGTACCCTTTTTCGGTTTGCGTTGCGAACACTTTCATTTTTAGCGTCTCATCTTCTCTGGAGAAGCTCAAATCGAACGGATAGAGCAGATGGTCCAACTACACAACTTCTTCTTTTTCATTACTTCCATGGTCATGCCCCGTGGCACGGCAGCACCCGTACTATTGAAATGGTTCATTAGTAGAGATGTTCCCACAGGTGCCTCTTCTTCCAATGGTACTATAATTCCTATTCCTATCCCTTTATTCCCTTTTTTGGTCTATCTACATTTAAGGAAATTCATACGCTCCATGGACAGAGTAAAAAGTGGAGTGTTGGTCAAAGCAAGCCGCCCTATTCTATTACCAGACAAAATGGAGAGAAGCTCATCCGCTAGAAATGCTTTATTTCGTTTCGTTCCTGTTCTTCATTTTGTTATTATCGAATCCATGGGGGACTTGTCATATTTAGAATCTTTCTGTGGTCTGCTCTGTTTACAATTCTTTTGTACTCTCTTCTCTTTACCACGCGATAGGTCAGCGAAGCGTGAGTGGGCGCTCCGAAGTAAAGGCCAAACACTCCGGCCTAAGGGGAATGAGCAACAAAATGACAAGATGAGGTGCCCCGGGCACCCCCATATAGAAAGAAGGGTCGAAGGTTTTGGGCCTGTAGATTTCCCCGCCCCCCCTCGTCGAGTGGTGCTTGTTTGGGGGGTGTGCCACCAGAAAGCGGGCTTGAAGCTCTCGCCTTACCAACGAGCTGACTGCTGATGGCTGTTGGTCATGACTACTACAAAAAAGTGAAGATGAATCTTTCTATTTCACATGGAGGAGTGTGCATCTTTATGTTGGGTGTTCTTCTATCGTGCGACCCGATGGCTTACGTGCGACCTGTGGCCCACGCCTCCTATTCTATTTGTTCAGGGCGGGCGGCGTGAACTCTGATTCGATTCGGGTATTCAATCCCGCTGCTGAGATGCTCAGTTGACTCCTTAACCTTGATAGGAAGATGGCTTATTCCAAAATTCATGCATAAGGGTAAGGAACTTTGGATGAAAAATTAATGCGAATGGGTGTAAGCCTCGCTGTTCGGAAATACCCAGTGCTGAAAACACTGAGAGACATGAAAGCGCAGGTAATGCCAGTTGGCGAAGTGGCGTTAAGCATCCCTAGCGGTACGCAAAGAGAGGTCGTGATGATATCATCTACGTCCGTACCGCTCCTCGTGGAGTAGATCCCACATTCAACCAACCCTTTTTTGACCAGGGAACGGGAGAATTCCCACTACTGCTGGCAGGCCAGCCGGGCCGTGAGCGCGGTCGGAACGGGCTTCCCATAAAGCGAGCCCCAGCCCGGGTCAGCATAGAATGGGGGGGACGACACTAATGTTGTGTTGGCCGGGTTGCGGGCGGATAAAAGCGGACGTGGGGACTCGGGTCGGGGCACAAGTGGTCTGGTGTCTGAGCCGATTGGTCACATGACGACTAATGCACATATTAGATTCTATTAGCCGCCTATCCTGGAATGGACTGGGGTGGAATAGAAAGAACGCGAAGCAGCTAGCAAGGGATGAGCGCTTTGTTGCTAAAGCGCATACGTTTTCTTGCTGGGTCGGTTTGTTTTTGGGGGGGTGGGGCAATAAGCTTGCTTCTTCACAAGCTTATCCCCGCCCCCTTTCCTGTCCGTCCCGACCGGCAGTAGTTGGGTCTTCCCATCTCTCCTCAACTTCCCCGGTCTTCGGCCCGAGCTGTATGAGGCAGAAAATCGTTCCACGTACGGTTCGGAGGCCGAGCCCCACCCCTGCAATAATGGTGCGGCTTAGGTCAAGTAATACGAATAAGATACAATTCACTCAACGATTGCCCTTGGGTCCCGAACTCCATATGGGGAAGGAACATTGTTGTTTGCGAGGTCTCGATCATTTACATGGACCCACTTCTCATTCCATTTGTGGGAATCTGATGATTTATAAACCGTCCCCAACGAGCGAAAGGTTCATGTTTGAACATGATGAATCACTTCGTGGCGACCTATTGCCCATAAACTTTCCTGCCTCATATGAGAATGGAAAACTGGATGATTTTCTGCATCGGTGGATGAAGAATAACGAACATAAGAATTTCTGGTTTAGCATGTTCCAAGAAAGAAGATACTTTTTTTCCATTCGAGAAACGAGGAGCACGACTGATGTGGCTATACATACAAATCCATTTACGGATCTATATGCTCCGATTGGAACTGGAAGTTCCAGAACTGGCGGCTGGTATACCACCATAATGAAATTGCCTTTTATTTTTTTTAGTATTCGGATAGGA
Organism: Triticum timopheevii; assembly: GCA_963921465.1. Taxonomy (NCBI): domain Eukaryota; kingdom Viridiplantae; phylum Streptophyta; class Magnoliopsida; order Poales; family Poaceae; genus Triticum; species Triticum timopheevii. The sequence goes on from OY997272.1 coordinate 7,129,367, forward strand.
TTTCTGTTGGCTTCATCGAGAGGCTCGCGTAGTTTGTTACGTCAACTCCAAAAGGATAAGCTACATTGGAATCGAGAAAGTTTCATTCATAATTGCATAAAAGGAGTAAAAATAGTGGCTGCGGCGCGTCGAGGGTCAACCTTTGATATCGAATAACCTTTCGAGCCTTCCCCAATCAATCTCTATCCTCCTTTGAAACCAATAGAAGTTCACTGACCATCCCTGTCAAACATAACCCAAGGTAGGCTCGAGAGGAGAAGAATAGTACTCTTGCTAGTATCATAACCTCTCGATGGGAGAATGAAACCATTAGATTAGTGGAAAGAAGAAAGAATGGGAAGTAACTAGCCAACTTACCAAGAGGAAGAAATGATGACCACTTTTTGTATTATCTCGAAAGTTTTCATTGGATCTAGAAGTAATCACAACGTCACTTTTCTTAGGAGATTTCATCGTAGTTTTTGGAAACTTCAGTTGATTAATGAGGTCAGGAGACTCTATAATTCGAATGATATGTGGAGAGAGCGGGGCGTCTTACCCGCATCAATCGATACCATGGTGTCGAATATACACGAAGGTTATTCTTCATTTCATCCCAGATTGGTATACAAAACCTATAAATATGGTAGGGGTGGTATGACTTTCCAGATGGTGTTTCTCTTATCTTCTCCTGAATGGGTTACTTAACCCTAGCTATACAGGTGGGGCACAAGAGACGGTACCAAGAGCTGGAGAAGCACCTGGCCCTGTACCTGTGCTGATTGAGTTCGAGAGCACCGGTATTTATTGCATTAGGACAGGTCTTGCATTGCTAGAGCTATTAGGAAGACGAGTAGCTCTCGAGTACGTTTCTATTTCATCCACTCCAAATGAGCGCGTTTCACCATGCTCCACCAACTGTTCCAAACTGGCATCCTTTCCTAAACTCAATGAACTAATTGAGAATTCTTCCCTGCCTGGGTGTGCCCTTAATGAATTGATCTGTTGGCGGCTATAGTGAGATCTGGGTCAGAGTCTATCTCCCCATCTCTCCGACGAGGTAGCAATGAGCTATCAAACGCCAATAGAGGACAGATCCTGTTGTCCGTTTGTTTCAACACCACAATCTTTGTTCGTCCCTACAACATCTAAATCAGCACTGGGAGCGGTTCCAGATGCACTTTCAGGTGAAGTCACATCAGACATTTTCGAGGATGTTCTTGCACATTGCTGGGGTATCGAAACCCGCGAAACCGGGGCTACTGCCATTACAATCTGATCGAAGGGATGGCATTAGGTAGAAAACAACCTCTCTTGAGCGCCGCCTTGATGGCTTTGTGAATGAAACTCGAGTAGATGTTATTTCATCCCGCGTATGTCTAGAATCACTACTAGGAAAAGGGCTATAGATGGAATTGACACTAATGGGGCACCAGACATGTGATGCGCCATTACTATATACTAATGGCGCACCATGTGTTGGTACGCCATTAGTTTCCAAATACTAATGGCGCACCACATCCACGGTGCGCCATTAGTAATTTTTTTTTCAAAACTACTAATGGCGCACCGTGGGAGTGGTGCGCCATTACTAGTTCAACTAGTAATGGCGCACCATGCCACGGTGCGCCATTAGTAACTTGGCCACCACTTCCACCGAATGCACCCCCCCCCTGTGTGGATCGCCTTTTCAGTTTAAAAAAAATAAAAGAAAATGATGAAAATGTCAAAAAAATAAAAGAAAATAAGTTTCCCATGTGATATGTGGTCTAGTTGTTGGGAAAATTTGCAAATATGAATTTTGACTTCATTTGTAAAATCTCGCGAGAATTTGTAAAAATGGGCATAACTTTTGCATACTAACTCGGATGAAAAAGTTTTCTATATGAAAAATCATCTACTCGAAAAGTTACATCCTAATTTATTCGGGGGAACCCCGTTAAACATTTTCAAAATCCTCAAAAACCTAACAGAAAAAAGATACGGGGCTTTTAAGATCTGGAGAGGCAAAAAAATTCATTAAAATTCAAACTTACTAATGGCGCACCTACCCATGGTGCGCCATTACTATCTTCCCGCCTTCAAAATTCAAAATAAGTCAAAAAAAAAAAATTACTAATGGCGCACCTGCCCGTGGTGCGCCATTAGTATCTTCCCTCCTTCAAAATTCAAAATAAGTCAAAAAAATAAAAAAAATTTACTAATGGCGCACCTGCCCATGGTGCGCCATTAGTATCTTCCCGCCTTCAAAATTTAAAATAAATCAAAAAAATAAAAAAAAGTTACTAATGGCGCACCTGCCCACGGTGCGCCATTAGTATGCCGTATATATGGCTGGCCGTGGTCCTCTCCTCCTTATCTCTTCATTCCACCTCTCCTACACTCCATCTCCTCCTCTCCTCCACTCCATATTCCCTTCTCTCCTCCACCATACCCCTCCTCCTCTCCGACGACCTCCTCCTCCTCTCCGGCGACCTCCTCCTCCTCCCTCCTCTCCTCCCCTCCCCTCCCCTCCCCTCGCGGTTTCTTCTCCCTCCTCTCCGGTGAGCTCCTCCTCCCTCCTCTCCGGTGAGCTCCTCCTTCCTTCTCTCCGGTGAGTCCGGTGAGCTCCTCCTCCCTCCTCTCCTCCCATCCCCTCATGGTTTCTCCTTCCTCCTCTTCGATGCTCCGGTGAACTCCTCTCCAGCGACCTCCTCCTCCTCCTCTCCGGCGATGTAGGCGAGCGCCTCTGCGGTGACCTCCTCCTCCTCCTCTCCGGCGAACTCCTCTCCGGTGAACTCCTCTCCAGCGAACTCCTCTCCGACAAAAGAACACGGCAAAAGAACGTACTAGATCCAAAAACAGGATTTTTTTTGAAATAATGTCGTGCCAAAAAACGAGCAAAAAAAACGAGCAAAAAATGGGCAAAAAATCACGATCCAGATCCAGATCCAGATTCAAAAGTCAAAAATACTAATGGCGCACCGGTGGCCTATACTAATGGCGCACCATGGCCTATACTAATGGCGCACTGCCTGGTGCGCCATTAGTATACCAGATACTAATGGCGCACCTTAGGTACGCCATTAGTAATAAATACTAATGGCGTGGTACTAATGGCGCACCGGTGGTGCGCCATTAGTAGGCCTTTTTCTAGTAGTGAATCTTGTTAGGATTCGTCTATTCCAGGTCAGGAAAGAGCTTCTGTAAACTATCGTGATAAGCATAGCCTTCGCCCTGTAGAGTGCTATATCAATGGTTCACCAGGCTCAATTCATTAATGGCTTAGGGCCGGTCTTCAGTAAGTCAATCACCATCGGGTGGAGGCGAAAGCCCTATGTCGGTGTCAAAACCGGCGGAACTCAGGTAGGGGGTCCCGAACTGTGCATCTAGGCGGATGGTAATAGGAGACAAGGGACAGAATATTTTGACCCAGGTTCGGGCCCTCTCGATGGAGGTAAAACCCTACTCCTGCTTGATTGATATTGATGATATGGGTAGTACAAGAGTGGATCTACCACGAGATGAAGGAGGCTAAACCCTAGAAGCTAGCCTATGGTATGATTGTTGTGATTGTGTCCTACGGACTAAAACCCTCCGGTTTATATAGACACCTGAGAGGGCTAGGGTTACACAGAGTTGGTTACAATGGTAGGAGATCTACATGTTCGTACCGCCAAGCTTGCCTTCCACGCCAAGGAAAGTCCCATCCGGACACGGGACGAAGTCTTCAATCTTGTATCTTCATAGTCTTGGAGTCCGGCCGATGATGATAGTTCGGCTATCAGGACACCCCCTAGTCCAGGACTCCCTCACCCTACGTCAAGGTCAATGGATTCACCACCCCAGTCTCAGAACTTTCTAGACTTTCTTACCTGTGTTCTTCTCAACTAAGAGAAGGGCGTGCATCTACAGCAGTGGTATTATCTTCCTTTTTCTCTTTGCATCTTTGAATCCTGGTGTGTTGGTTAGTACCGAAGCCTCTTGGCTAGTACAGAGTTGTGGTTTGATATAGCTACTAGAGAACCTGGAGGTACTCTCTAAAAATAAGTATTCTTCATATGACATGTGAATACACAACTCCTGGTATGCTCATTTCATTCCTCTTGGACCTAGATCTTCACTTTCAAAAGTGTAGAATTTATGTATCAAAGGCATTTCAAAGGAACAGAGGGTCCATCTTTGAAGTGAGAGACAATTGGTTTCAACTGTGTCGTAGGGGTTGTATTCTTAGACCTGCCAGGCGGGAGGAACCACCGTCCTGGGTATTGAGCATGTGAATCATGTTATTTTGTAGGAATAGAGATTCTCATCCATCATATCTTGTTCACCCTTGGCCATGTCTCCTTCCGAGAATGAGTTGGTTTGGGGAGATCATTAGGTTACTGAGATCGAAGTAGTGAGGCTGCTTGAGTGCCATCGAAACCCATTTGAAATTGCAATGACATATTGAAGTAGTAGTTCGTTCAACACCCGATTAGGTATCTGGAAATAGTTCCTTAGCTCTTTTCTAGTTCGTTAATGACCTTAGCGGTTGAAATGGAATTGGATCCCGGCTTGTTAGTTAATAGAATCTAAATGAGATTGAATGGAAATGTTGGTAAACTGAGGGGTGCATCATACTTTTCAATAGATGTTGGGGTTCCTAAACCATAAGGATACTCTTTTCATAGAACAAGGCCTGCCAATCGATCTCCTAGGCTATAATCGAAGGGATAGCTTAACATGCATCTCCTAGATGGAAGTGTGCGACAATAACTTTGAGCTCCTGTAGTCTTTGATCCTTGATCTGAAGAGGTAGGCAGCTATGATAAAGAAGCCAAGGGATGAAGTGATTGTGGTTGGCGTGCCACATGGAAACTAGATAGGTGGAAGCTATTTTAGACGACCTTGCGGGTCATCCTAACATTAAAATGAAGCTATTCGAGTAGACAGTGAATAAAGCTATGAATGGGGGTAGCTTTACGAGGCATAATGCCGGTGTGCACTTTTCTTTTCTCAAACTGTGGGGTGCAATGAATGTTTATTAGGTCTGGAAAACCTTGTTATGTGCACTCGCAGGTGAGCTCAAAGCGAGGATTCATGCGTTCTTTCTTCTCAAGAAGACGGAATGATTGCTCAGTATGATATAGATTCTTAGCCAGGGGTTTGGTAGCTTATGCCCCCTAGTTTGCAACGTAGAGCAGAAATGGTTGAAACAACTCCCATTGTGTGTGGGAATTCTTTCAAATGTGCATGGCCTGGCGACTGACAGGATGCCCCTACGAGTGCTATTCCATGTGCTGGAAAACCTCTTTGGCACATCTTTCGCGATCTAGTTAACAGCACTTTAGTGGCTCATGTCTTCCATGGCTTAAACCTGCTTATTATACTAGAAACAATGGAATACCTAAAGTTGGATATAGGTGAGGTGGGACTTAAAATGCCTTGTCTGGAACATCTCTTCAAAGCAAGAATTAGCGTATAGAAAGAAAGCAGCATTTCCTTTCAGCTGCTTTTAAAAAGTCCCCGGGGATATAGCCCACTTCTCATTTCTCAACACCAGCTTCTCTTCTCTTTTCTTAAGTATAAGAGGGATAGGTACTTATTCCTGGACGGCGGTATCATTGCTGCTCCCCACCTAATGCGGATCATTGTGCAATGCATCTGTTAAATCTCAATCCAAAACTTATTCGTTTCGTTGGAAAAACCGACACCGACGTCAAGATCAGTCTCCTTTCCTTTCTCTTTAGTTTGGGAGCAGAGCTTAAAAAGATGGGGGGTCACGATGGATCCTTTTTTTTATCTCGGATTCCATGGACGGAATGATTGTGGAGTTTAACCCTTTGTTGTCATACCCAAACTCGGTCAATGGGCCGACTTTTAGCATTGAAAGTGTGAGATCTAACTACATGGAGTTAGAGGAATCAATAAATTCCCCTCCTCCCCCTAATCCAAACCCTTATTCTCAGATTCCTGATTTTGTCGCCGCAAATGCAAATATGGATTACTTGAACTTCTCTCAAATGCAGATGTTTTACCAAATGCAAATGTTTTATCAAATGCATATGTTTTATCAAATGCATTTTAATTATTTGAGCAGCCAGTCGCTTTTGCCTATGGTACCTATGTATGTTCATTTTTTTATTTCTTTTTATATGTGGTTTTGGTATTTTCCCTTCTAAGTCTTTTTTGCCATTTTTTAATTGAACTAGTATAAACTTCGTATTTCTAACTCGACTCTTTCTGGCTCCGTATTTCTAACTCGACTCTTTCTGGCTCCGTATTTCAAACTCGAATTGGATTTTGTGTCGGCTGGCCGGCAGGACCGCCAGCCCGCAGATGTAGGGAGGTCTCCTCTTGAACTGAGAAATCAAAGTCGCGATCTGATAGGTATATATCCGGACCATGCATCTGGAAAGCGCCGGTTCGATTCCGGCTCATGACATGAAGAAGAAGTCCCAAACATGGATCAGATGAGTTTGCACAGCATTACTTTGTTGACGGAAAATCTAATTGTTCTTTCGGTTCAATGAAGACTATGCTTACTTTCCTTTCTCTTACCGGTCTGTGTTCTATCATGGACCTGTATTCCGTTCCTCAAATCAAGACTTTCTTTGGGTATGATTTTGATACAAGTTTTCTATCAAAACTCTGTGCCATCAATCACTATCCCCGGGGATAGAATCCATCTCCCGGCGTACCTGATAACTACACTCATATACGTCAATTCATGGAAGATGCTTAGGGGAACAAATCCATATAGGAAACCCCTCTAGGGGAAGGGACAACTGTTAGTTTGTGTTAGCATGTCAAGGGATACCAATCATTTCCAAGTATGGTGGGAAAAAAGCAACCTATTGTATTTTCCTTACTCCAGTGGGCTTTAACTAGACCTGTTTACTTAGCTTGATCTTTATGCTCTCGGCATAGGTAGGATGTATCTCTGGATTATCCATGGTATGCTTCCATTGTTGCACCTTAGCACGGTATAGTAGAAGGCGATCCATGCTATTCATGAGTTTATAAGCTCCATTCCATCGATAGGGATCAACCCAGCTGCATAGCTTTAAGATCCTAAGCTACACCACAGCTAAATCAACCAACATCAGGGATTCTAGCTCAAGATTAGGAAAGAGCTTCGTTCCCTCCTGCCTACTGGCTAGAGTTATACCATCCACTCTTGTTGCTGACTGTGAAGTAGCGTAAAACCCTCTATCGCGTCTGTTTGTTTGCCGTTGTACGAAAGTCTATCAATTCAAGAATTTGTCAATCCCTTGGGTTCTTTGCCGAGGTTAGCCTAGCATTGGAAGCCCTGGTGGATAGCCTTGCTTTGAAGATGAGGATTATGATGTAATCACTAAAAACAATATGGTAGCAACCACTTTCCATTTCACCAGAAAATTACAGTACTGCTTTAACATTCTTTAAAGAGAATTTGGAGAACCAACCCTTTCCCCAGATATGAATAAAGGAGACTGCTTTCTGTATAATTGTGCTTATGCAGAGAGAAACCCATTTTATGTTTCTGTCATTTTCCCAAATGCTCGCAGCATGTAGTAACAACAACCAACTTGGTTGGTATTATATGCAGAGATTACCTCATCAGCTAGATGCCTCAGCTAGTGCTTATCAGCTAATAAGCTACTTCGAAAAGACCAAATACTGGAGGACATGGTGGAGGAAGCAGCAAGTGATTTCTTCAAGACGGCGCTCTTCATTGTTGTAGCTGGATCCAGTGACATATTTTGGAGTATCTTTCACATTCAGTACCGTTCTTTGGACGAGAGAAGCCTTATCCTTCAGACTTTCTGGACGTGTTGGTTTCCAATCTGTCATTTTATCAGAAGGTTCCGCCAATTTATCACTACTGTAGTTTAGTGTCGCTTGCTCTTGTTTGATGTAGACCTCTATTTTCTTTCCATCGATTAAGAGGCTAAATGACTGGGTGCTCGAAAGTTTGTTGTGTCCGACGTCGGGCAACTCGGTTGTATACCGTACGTTCGTGCTCTGGAGATACGTACGATATCATGACGGAGATCATTCTGCACTACCGTCAATACGGTACGCTTTTCTTCCTCGCTGCTTCCCGCAAATGATGTGCTTCAGACTTCTGAACACGAAATGGCAATACTTAGAATCCAATTCTTCCTTTGTATTAACACCTCTGGACGTTACGTGAGCTGACTGTGCATATGAAGAACCCAAGTGGTAAACGAAACTTTTGTTCATTGACTACATTGCCTGGTTTTGATAATGCGCAGGACAAGTGCAGCGGCGGCTGCTTACCTTTGTTCCTCTGCTTTGGCGCAGCCAAACTCCTGACTCTTCCTCGTCAATTTCATTGCCTTAATGGCAGTTATCCCTTTCTTTGATAAATGGAGCCGTGTGACAGCGTAGGTAGTCGCATAGTTTCATTCCCTGGATGGCTAATGCTTAACACTGGTCAGATACCATAAGTTATGGTAGTGCTCGCTCGGCAAATTCTATCGGTTCAGCAGCGTCCTTAGTAGGAGCGGAAGGGATGTAGCGAGGAGCCGAAACCTACCATTACGGAACCGTGGAAAAAGCCGAAACCTAGGGTATTCCCTGATTTGAACTTCAATAACAACCATTGCCTTACGTACCATTGGCTGGGAAAGGAAGGTGCCGTTTGCCGCAAGTAGATCTAGCTGATTGACTCATTCATAGACGAAAACTAATGCATCGAACCCTTTGACGATCAAAAGATTAGGAACCGTCCTCCTTTTACCGGATACCCTTGCCGATGAAGGGCTATAAATATCTCGTACGTATGTTTCCTAGGATCTACTACATGAAAATGAAAAAGTATTGGCTTGAGTTCTTTCGTGATAGGCCCTTGCAAGAAAATGCTTTGAAGATGAGGATTCGGTGGGGATGACATTATCGCCATACGCTATTGGATTTCTCCCGGGCTTTGCCTTTGCCGAAATTGTTCCGTTGACATCCTTTGCCGTAGAACTTATCTTCTTGGAACATGGAGGATATTACCTTTGATTTTGTTAGAGGAGGTAGGAAGCCGAGCATTGGGAACTAGCCATTATAGGGTTTCGGAAAAAAGGGTTGATAACTCCCTTTGCTTTGTCAATTAAGAAAAATAGGATGTGCTTACCTTCGTGATATTCCCTTTTCTTTGATCCTTTCGGTTTTGAACTACGCTTTGCCCGTACTAGGTCTTGAAACTTAGCTTCAACCTCTCTATAGTAATGAAGGTTCTTTTCATGCAATTTCTCGTATGATAATGAATCGTGTTTCGAAACACGGTTGTTGTAGGGAGTTATTTCTTTCTTAAAGTAAGGCTCTCTGCTCCATTGGGTGACAATTCAATGGTTCTATTCATCCTATTCCTAGGTCGATCCGTTAACTTGGGTTATGTTTACCAGTTGGTTAGGTCAACTTGTGGCATAGCTGTATTGGACGCGATACGGTGAATGAGTCCCATTTTGCTTTCCAATACTTTCTTGAAGGAATAGCATCTGTGTACAATAGTGTAGACTTCCCCACACTAAACATTGCAAAGAGTCTAAAAGAGGTGAAAGAGCTATAAAGAACTAAGGAAGAAGCCATTTGTAGCACTAAGAGGAATATGTCTCACAACCAGCCTACGGATAATACATGCCAATATAGGAATGAAGCATGCATAAACTCGTAAGTCAATAGTGAATTTGGTTGCATCGAAGGCGGATAAATTCAATAATGAGGGCCGCCCGCAGATGATAGCAATTCGTCTTCACTAAGAGCTAACGACTAGAAATCTAGCAAATAGGATGCTTTGTCAATTGAATTAGTAAGCTATCCTGGTCTAGAGGGTGTTCTTCCTCCCCACTCTAGAGGCTAAACCAGTTAGAAAAGCGTCCCCCGGGAGTTTCCCAGTAGTAGATGATGTTCCTGGTACTAGTAGTCCATAGAACTAAGATTTGCATGCTTGGTGGGTAATAGCATTGTATCTATCTTTTGCAGTCTGTAAATACGTATCCCAAAGTTGTATATTCTACTTCTTAAGGGCTGGGTGTTAAAGTCCTCAGTAGGTGGTTTGGTCCTTCAAATGCCTATCTGTTGTAGTAGTCCCCAAAGGCGGAGCTTTATTAGTTGTAGGTGGACGTACCTCAAGTCCTTGCCTTTCTCTAATGCTAATACCGCAGCCTGTCATGATTGCTGTCAAAGCTGAAGGCCATACTGTAGTCATAAGATTGCGTGTCGTGTCGTTATTCTGTATCGTGTACACATTCTCATATGTGTTGTCATTCCAGTACAGCTAATCCGTGAATAGCTAACCATCGTACTATCAAAATGGGATAGGTTCGATCTATGGTCATGGAAGGCCTCCTAAAAAGATCTACTAAATTCATCGAGTTGTTCCAAAGAATCAAAGCTCCCAGTTATTAAGAAAATTCTTTGTCGGCTTTCCGTGAAATAATCGTTTGGCCGAGGACTTCCATAGTTGTTCCTATTTCAACTAGGTAGGCCTTCGGTATTCATGCTTCCTTCTATCAAGAGCATTGTGGCAGTACGAAATCCTTCCTCAGCCTTGTTTCTAATTTTCACCGGGCATATCCGATTTTTGGACACTTGCTGCATCCCTTTTCTTGCTGCATTAGCTTAATCGTTCGCTTCTTTCCATTGCTTCAACGCATGTTTCAAGCAATAGTCAAGAGTTACTAAAGTAGTTTGTCCTATTCAAAGCTATAATCAGTGACTAATATGCACACAACAATAAAGACTGTTGTTTTATCTAGAGAGAAATCGAGTACTGTTTTTACACAGCTATAGCGTCTGAGAATTTGAAAGAAAAGCAAGGTTCAAAGCCCACAGAGCGGTAGGTCGACATTCCTTCTTCTTTCCAAGCTTCTGGTGGTATCTATACCTTTCGAGACCAATCCCTGCTACAATTCATTGCTGGAAGAGACTGCTAGATTTCTTTTTCATAGTTCGCTTCAGGGTTGTAGATAATGCTCTATCAAAGAGCGCCAGCGTACGTGCTCGAAAGCGTTAGTCAACTAGCTACTGGTCCTTGCTTTTCTCTAGTGTTCCCCTTCATTCAATCTCTAACTCAATGTCTACCCACATACCTTTCCTTTCTGAATCAGGAATAGCCGACTCAGGGTAAATGCTTTTACCTGCTCAAAGGCGATGACTAGTAGATCCGGGGGTACCTAGAAAGCGAACAAATGTTCCCATGGTCATGATTGTTGACTAAACAACCCTTTCTCTGATTCCCCTTGCCGACTTTGAACGAACTCATGCTTGAATGAGAACAAGCGATTTGCGACTTTGGTCCATGAATTATAAGATCATGAACAACCGATTATGCGACATCTCTCTTAGCTTATAGAAAGAGCGGAAATACTACAACCGATATTGCAACATCTAATCCAAACAGCGTATCAGCGACAACCCTATTCTTTTTTCCTTCCATGCTTATTTATTCTATTATTCAGCTTGCTGTTGCAAATAAGTAAAGTAGTTTGAAGTTCTCTCATATGCATTTGCATTTCATTTAGTGTTGAATATCCAAGAAAAATGAAGGCTGGCAACGTGCCCTCCCTTCTGCTACCAATCAAAGCGTGGAACTAAATCTCCTATTTTTCCAAGTGAAAGCCGGGCTGACGAATAACAAACCCGCAAGGAATAAGGAAGGTATAGTAATGCTATGAATAACCCAGTATCGAATACTGGTAATAATATAAGCAGAAGAGCGTTCTCCCGTGCTTCCAGACATGCTGAGCTCTACCAATTTTTGTACATTCAAAAAGGGGAATTGATTCCTTCTCTAGATAGGGCGGGAAAACTAGACTATATAAGAGTTGATACATAAACGCACATATAGTAAGTATTTGGGTCTTCCTGCGAGACTGTTCTTTTCGCTGGAGAAAGAGAACACTTCTTTTTTTTTTGATTCAACAAATGCAAGTTCGTCTTCGTCTGATTTTTCAATGGGAAAACGAAATCATGGGTGGAGGAAGAGGCTGTGATCGATAAAGGGGATGATGATGACTTCCATCTTTCTATGGATTTTCTCTCATTATAAATCGAAAGATCAGGTCAAAGCCTACCAAATCTTCCACTGGATTTTCATGTTCGTAAGGGAGGAATATGTGTGTGTTGTATATAAATAAAGGACTTTCGATTTAGCGTTGTCATTTTCACGAGTTTTTAGATAATCCATTTTTATGTGAGATTACTTTCATTTTTACTGAATCACTTGAATCAGTTAAAGGAGACGAGGCTTTTGGGCCAGCCAGAGGGGCTGTAGAGGAGAGTTTTGACTGCGGGAGAGGCAGGTCCAGGTAACGGGGAGAATCCGCTAGGCTGAGGTTGAGTGGCTCACTTCCTTGAGAATATAGAATCTATAACTAAGAAATGAGAATTGTTGACCAATATGATCTCTGGCTCATAGAGAGGATAAAACTGACAATTTCATTCACACTTTGAAATTGAGCTCGTCAGTGATCTTTTCCAAGGTGTCTAGAGAAACCTGCTTTGAACATGACATTCGTACCCAAGGAAAGTTTTGGCAGGCATTACTGTGACCTTGAAGCCCTTGCTAGGAGCTAGTCGGTACGGCTCACTACTAAAGAAGGTTCTGGCATGCTTCGACTTAGCCCTGTGATCCGCTAATTCATCTCTTGATCTGGTATTCCGCAAAGGAGGTGGATAGGGTCAGCGTTTTCTTCATGGATATGTTGATCTATCATACCTATCTATAGTGGAATACTAGATTCTTTGGTACTTCCTCAATTATCCCTGTGTTTGCTGTTTCCAGATCCTGCCTTCTTGTCCTTTGCGCTCAAGTCTATGGCCAGTACTGCCCGGGGCAATATTAGCAGTTTTCTGAGGGTTCCATCGCCTCTTGGTTGGTTTTTCTCCGCAAGCAGAGCAAGCTAGTTCACATCCGATTATCCTTACTGTACTAACCATTGCTGGCGAGGTAGCCTTGCCCTAACGTCATAGAGAAGACGTGCCGCAGTTGCCTTTCTAAGACCTGGTACAAGTGATGACCTTGCTGATAAGGGTCGAATGTGTAGTTCATTCGCATGTCTTTCGAAAGAATTGAAGTTGATGACGGAACGAACTGTTCGACCTTGATTTCTTGGCTTTGATGTTGTTATCACAATCAGGTTGCCATAACACGCATTGCTATGTTGAGACAACATGATCTTGAATCAGGATTGGATTGCCTTATCTTATTAGTAGGAAGAGGTGAAGTTCCCTTTTATTTTCCCTGGGAAACGGTACCTGCATTCCCGTGAGCTTTTCCTATCCCATTGCTCTTTATTCTCCAATTCCCTTAATCAAACAAAGTTTATATACCCTCTGATTTGGGGATCCTTCTTTTCTGCACTTCCCCTTTTCTCTACTTCCCATTGGAGTGTACGGGGCCATTTTGAGATATGGGATAGGTCCGTTTTCATCAACCAGCAGGAGGAAAGCTAGCACACTTACCTTAATCCATTGCACTACCGAGAAGTTTGATGACTTCTCACCTTCATAACATACTTACCGAACCTAGTAAGGGATTTTGTACCTTAATCTAGTGAAAGGTGCACATCTGATCCCTAATCTAGCTCTCTGTGCAGAAACCCATTGGCAAAGAAACGGGTTGATTCTTCGGTTCAAGTGATGGTGGGGGATCAAGAAGAGTGGCTATGTGGGGTTTGAACTTGGACACGGGATTATCTTAATTTGGATAGTTCATTTTATCACTCCACTGGGCCCTTGGACTTTCTCCCAATGTGGATGGATGATAAGAAAAATGCCAATCGAACCAAGTAAGGGCTCCGCGTGAAGCATATTATGTAGATCTAGCAGACAATAATAACTGAGATCCTATACAAATAACGCATTAGTGACCCCTTGGATAGACAATTCATGCTACTCGACTCACCATCACTCTTTAGAGATATTCGACGAAAAGCAAGCTTACCAATAAGAGATAGCTGGCATGGCAGTATCTTCTATATCTTCTATAATGAATTTAATGTGCACACCTAGCTTTAACCAGATAAAATCTAGTATGGCAGGAAGGATGTCATATTTCTGGTCCACTACTTAGACTCTACGAGGGCTTTAGGTGAGGAACTACTTATCTCCCGAGGCACCCTTCTCCTGAGTCCTCCCCGGCTCAAGTTTAAGAATGCGCATAGCCCCAAGGATAGGTAGAGGGGGATCTTGTTCTGTTCAGTGCCGCCTCTTCCTCGGCCATTCAAGAAAGGGATTTGCTTCTTCTTACAGGTCCTTGAGAAAAAGAAGAAAGATAGGAAAGGAATTAGGGCGTTGCCGAAGGCAATGGTCCAGCTTGTGTGAATGGATTTCATTGTTTTTTTAGATTCCACTATTTGTTCGATAGCAAGCAAACTCTCCCAATTTAGGACCTTCAGTGATCTTACAACGAACATTGTAAATGACATCAACGAATTCCGGTGAAATAGAAGATCTACGGGTCACCATAGTCTTCTGATACACAAATAGGATTCCGCACTCTTAAACAAGAGGTTGCCACTTAGCATAAGGAAAGGGAAGAGTATGGCCAGCATTGACTAGAGCTACTGATATCTCGGGACACTATGTGAAATAGCTACGATATGCTTGCTATTCTGGGAAGATAAGTAATGCCTTAGGAAACTAGTCATGTTATGATCGAATTGGAATGTGCGGGCTTTGCGACTACCACTGATTGGAGGATCAAGAAGCCTACTAGTTAACTCTTCCTGCGATATCTGATCAATCGCTCCTGCCGGTTGTACAGATTCTATCACTGGCTTTAGGTTATTCCTTCTCGGACCTGACGTCTCCATCACTACTAATGAGGAAGGCCACTTTCTTTTGTATCGGGCCTTCAAAACGCAACGCAGTAGAAACAGATAGCTGATTAGAGAGTGCGGCTGAAGCATCCATAACTTAGCAATTATGTTCTTATAGATAAGGATTAGATGGATGTAGACAACCAATAATTCTAAGGTGAACAAATAGAAATAGAGTCTGGTGGAAGCGGTCATCCCGTGGGGAGAGACTCAAGAATATGATAATATGATGACTCCGCTGCTGCTCTGCTGACTAGCCGTTTCCTCTTCTATGTAAATAACCAACTTCAGTTCATGCTCCTTGCTGGCATAACCATATTAAGTTGCATTGGATAAACAATCAAAACTCCGTAATTGTTAATAGTAGGCTAGCGAAGTAGCCGGGGTTGCACGCGTCATCAGAATTCTAGTATAAGGAAGCGACGAGAAGGGAAAGGTGATTACAAAATACAGATACATAAGGGTTGTGTTTATTGACTATCACAGGAAAATGGGAAGAATTTATCACACATGGTATTAGAGCTGATATCTTCACCCAAACCGTAGACGCCGGCGGTGAAGAAGGAGGTGAGGGTGCCTGCTTTGATTAGGCTTACTGTAAGTTTGTTTGAAGCTCCGAAGTCTAGTCTACCAATGGGTGCTATGGTGTGTCCGCCCCTCTAAGGTCTCTCTTGGATAATCGACTCTTACGACCCACATAGGAGAGGGTTTTTCCCAACCGTTCATGCCTCTCGGCTATGAAATAAAAGAGTGGGCTCTTTGAAGCTAGGTATTAAGCACAGGAAGGTATGGGAATATAGCGAGCACTTTCTTAAACCGAGATGTGAGACTACTAAAGAGGCAGGTGAAGTGGGAAGTGGGATTCATGATGCAAGCTTATTAAGAAAAAAAGTGATCTCATTAATGCTTCTAAAAATAGTTATAGCAATCCCTCGCCATCTGAGCCAGAACGAATCCCAGTCAAATCTCTAAATGCTTTGGGCATTCTTTTCCCTCGCATTTTCCCTAATTCTTTTATTAATATGGGAATGGGAGCAAATGAGGAGGCATCGAGTCCAAGAAATGAATTTCTCCTTGGCTAGTGGAAATGGGGTTCTTGTCGTCAACGAAGTAACTGCTCTATTTGGAGAGTGGAGCCAGCCTCAAAGCCGCATTTGAGTTGACTAATCCGATGGTACTTGAAGAAAAGTGAAACGACAAGATTTCCTTATAGGAGGAGAAAGGGATTCCTGTTGCTTTTGGGTGGGTCCAATCAAGGTACGAAAAAACTCTTTTCCCATGGCTCACTAATACGATCCTATCTTACCATTCTTCTATCCTTCTTCATCACGGGACAGAAGCATAACACTGATCTATGGACGAAGGAAGGTATCAAAAAATTCATTATGACATAGACCTAAACCAGGCTGATATTGAACAGAGGAGGAGTTCTTGTTACTACTTCTCGCTGGCACCAAAAGAAGTTTCGCCTGATTCGGACCTTTTGTGGTGGTCTGCCGAGGACAGCACCTAAAAACAACCCTTGTGCCATGGAATATTCCCTTTTACGATTGGAGAACCTGGCTTTGATGACATTCCTGAGGAAGGTATTTCCCCTACTAGGCTCGTTGCTTCGCTTATTAAAGATCAGAGAAGCGAATGCCTCTCGTAATTGATTGAAAAGTGCTCGCCTCTAGTTCCGGCAGATGCCTGCCATGTACCATCCGTATAGGAAGTAGTGGGTTATTGGAAGTATAGGATTATTTCTCAAGTGTCACCAAGGATACACCCCACTTACTAAATAGGCCTGTGGATGCGGCATCTGGCTCTATGTGATGAAAGCAATGGGAAATGAGATTCTGGGTATGATTACTGGTACAAACAAGTTCAAAGCTAGCGAGAGCATAAAGAATGATAGATTCCATTCAACTGGTAGGTCAAGCCCTTACCCATAACACTTATTCAAAATGGGCTATATGAAATAGGAGATCAATAATTCCACTATCAATATGGGTAGGCTGCTATATCTAGAAAGAGAAGATTAAAGGTTTTGGATTATTAGCAAAGGTACTTATCTTATTACTCAGCTAGGCACTTACAAACCTATTTATTTACAAGTTCCATATGGGTCTGGTCAGGAAGACTCGGAATCATTCTCACGGCACCCCACACGGGAGCGGCTTCTCCGCCAATCGATCATCACTTGCATACAAAAAAAGCCCCTTTTCCAATGGAAACCTGGGGAAATACAGTTGCTCAATTCATTCGATTTCGAAATAGCATATGAAGTGATTCTTGCAATTTCACTGCAGGCAGCGTAGCAATTCTCGCGGGAATGTCGGTCTTGTTTGGGCCGATTCCTTAATGAGAGCCTAGTCGAAAGCGCCCATACAAAGAGTAAATCGTTTTCGGTATGGGTATGATGGCCCCTACGAGGGGCGGTAAGCAAGGTAGAGACCAGGGAGCAGGACCGCGAAGGGTCTTCCCATCTCTTCTTGTTATTGTCTTTTCCGAGATGCCCGGTTCACCAAATGAGAATTGAAATCGAGATTGTGTGAAGTAAATATCTTTTTCTTGAAAGCTGATTTCTCCCTTCAAAATATCATCCATCTAATTTGTTAAAGTATGGAATTCTCACCCAGAACTGCGGAACTCGGGACTCTATTAGAAAGTAGAATGACCAACTTTTACATGAATTTTCAAGTGGATGAGATCGGTCGAGTGGTCTCAGTTGGAGATGGGATTGCACGTGTTTATGGATTGAACAAGATTCAAGCAGGAGAAATGGTGGAATTTGCCAGCGGTGTGAAAGGAATCGCCTTAAATCGTGAGAATGAGAATGTAGGTATTGTTGTCTTTGGTAGTGATACCACTATTAAAGAAGGAGATCTTGTCAAGCGCACTAGATATATTGTGGATGTTCCTGCGGGAAAGGCCATGTTAGGCCGTGTGATCGACGCCTTGGGAGTACCTATTGATGGAAAAGGGGCTCTAAGCGATCACGAACGAAGACGTGTCGAAGTGAAAGACCCAGGGATTATTGAACGTAAATCTGTGCACGAACCCATGCAAACAGGCTTAAAAGCAGTGGATAGCCTGGTTCCTATAGGTCGTGGTCAACGAGAACTTATAATCGGGGACAGACAAACTGGAAAAACTGCAATAGCTATCGATACTATATTAAACCAAAAGCAAATGAACTCAAGTGGCACAAATGAGAGTGAGACATTGTATTGTGTCTATGTTGCGATTGGGCAAAAACGCTCGACTGTGGCACAATTAGTTCAAATTCTTTCAGAAGCGAATGCTTTGGAATATTCCATTCTTATAGCAGCCACCGCTTCAGATCCTGCTCCTCCGTAATTTCTGGCCCCATATTCAGGGTGTGCCATGGGGGAATATTTCCGCGATAATGGAATGCACGCATTAATTATATATGATGATCTAAGTAAACAGGCGGTGGCATATCGACAAATGTTATTATTGTTACGCCGACCACCAGGCCTTGAGGCTTTCCCAGGGGATGTTTTCTATTTACATTCCCGTCTCTTAGAAAGAGCCGCCAAACGATCGGACCAGACAGGTGCAGGTTGCTCGACTGTGTTACCCGTGATTGAAACACAAGCTGGAGACCTATCGGCCTATATCCCCACCAATATGATCTCCATTACAGATGGAAAAATCTGTTTGGAAACAGAGCTCTTTTATCGTGGAATTAGACCAGCTATTAACGTTGTCTTATCCGTCAGTCGCGTCGTGTCTCCCGCTCAGTTGAAAGCTATGAAACAAGTCTGCGGTCGTTCAAGACTGGAATTGGCACAATATCGCGAAGTGGCCGCCTTCGCTCAATTTGGGTCAGACCTTGATGCTGCGACTCAGGCATTACTCAATAGAGGTGCAAGGCTTACAGAAGTGCCCAAACAACCACAATATGAACCACTTCCGATTGAAAAACAAATTGTTGTGATTTATGCTCCTGTCAATGGCTTCTGTGATCGAATGCCACTAGACAGAATTTCTCAATATGAAAAAGCCATTCTAAGTACTATTAATCCAGAATTACAAAAATCCTTCTTAGAAAAAGGTGGCTTAACTAACCAAAGAAAGATGGAACCAGATGCTTCTTTAAAAGAAAGCACTTTGCCTTACCTGTGAATTAATCAAAAAGGTTGCCCCTTACTCGCAGATGTAGGAAGAAGGATTTTCTCGCCAACAGAACCCCAATAGGCTATTTTGGACTTTTTGCACATAATTATTAAAGATAGATTTTCGTGCCATGCGTAAACCAAGCTGCTGAGAGTCTACCCCAGCCACAACGGGGAGCTGCTCCAGTAGTTCAGGATACCCCACCCAGCCCCACAAGGGTTGACGGACCCCCTACCTATACCTATACCTGATGATTACCTATACCTGATGATTTTCAATCCACAACTCATTTTCTTGAATATGTGACAAGCCTTGCAAATTGTGATAATATGTATCAAATTAGTGGTCCGCATAACCCAATATTTGAAAATTATGGAGGTGCAGGCCCAAGTACTTCGAATCATCAACAAGAAATCCAAGAAAGAACAGCGAAGGAAAAAACATGACAAGAAAAGTGTTTTCTCGATTCAAGATGTTAGAAGGTGCTAAATCAATAGGTCCCGGAGCTGCTACAATTGCTTTAGCCGGAGCTGCTGTCGGTATTGGAAATGTCCTCAGTTCTTTTATTCATTCCGTGGCGCGAAATCCATCATTGGCTAAACAATCATTTGGTTATGCCATTTTGGGCTTTGCTCTCACCGAAGCTATTGCATTGTTTGCCTGAATGTGAGAATGTAGTTACAGATGTAAAAAAAAGTCAATATCTCGTTCTCTTGTTCTTAAATCATGAATTGGATGATGTGTGTTTCATCAAGTATGAACATATTGCATTTTTTGCTATGCAATTTCAGTATCGGATCGACGTCCATTTATTTCTGTGTCCTCATCCGTGTGTATGTCTGTGTTAGATAGGCTCTGGAAGGCCTTACTTTACTAACAGGTAGGGCGCGTTACTTTTATTCTTTTTTGCTGCTTACCCGCATGTTTAGATTATTTACTTGCCCTTTCACTTTTTCTTTGGCTGTCACCAACTTTGTTCAATGCTAGTCCCTAACCCATGAATAAGGGCTCCGCTGGCTACCGGGTTCAGAGAAGTTTGTAAGCTCTTTCTCTTTTTTCGTTTTTCTCCACCTCCTATGTCTTTCCGTTTAAGGTCTTTAATTCGGCATTAGCTTCGTTAGAGAAAGCCATGCGTGAACTACAAAGCATGGGATCCTGAACACCACGAAAGAAAGCGTACTACTTTTCAATAAGGTCCGACTTCAGAGAGGAGAGACTTGAACTTGTTTTGGGCGTAGAAAAGGCATACGGTATGAAAGATTGATTGAAAAGAGGTAGGGACTGGTCTCGCTGCTAAGGGAGAAGGAGACCTCTGTCGGAGCAAACTAAAGAGCCCACTTTATATCGTCAATTTCAAGTAAGGCACTCGATCAAGCCTATACATCCGGGAATTTCGCTCCAAACCAAAGACGACTTGCTTTGCTGCATTTCTTGGGCCGGGACTTTACTTGATTTTGGCGAAAGAAAGGCCATATGATCTACTTTCTGGTGTCGGTCCCTTCACAAAGATATCCCCTTCTTGCTCTTATTCTTATTCTTATTCTTATTCGGTGGAATACAAGAGTTCTGAAGCTCCTTTCTTTCAAGTGAAAGTTGCCTATCTTTCTTGGTTTGGAATCCAATCCAGTTGAAAACAAACAATTGCCCGATGGCAAAGTCAGATGAAAGGCTAGGAGTGTAAACCACGTACGAGCGTGGCGTAGAAAGCGAAATGTTTTGCCGCGAGTCAAGCGTAATACGATCAAAAGGAAATGGGGTCGATGCTAAAACTCAAACAGTTCCCCAGAGGTGGCCCCAGGTTGAAAGAGCGAGCTACATTCTTTCATAGAAGACAGAAAATAAGAGGACTGATGCTTTCTTACTTCATCTTAATATAGGGATTATAGCATTGGAATTATGGAATTTGAATGGATTGAGTACATCAAGATGAAGAAATTAACGTAATAAGCGATATTCTCAAAAGATTCGGTCATGCCAGAAACCTCAGTGTGCATGGCACTAAAAAAGGGTACAAAGAACCTGAGATGCAAGTAATGGCTGAATAGCTGGGGAAACACTAAATAAAGACAAGTGTCATCTGGACTTACTTGATTGATTGAATCAAGAGAAGGAAATGCCATTGAGAGGTTAGAATGGATAGAGAAATCGTTAGATAGAGGTCGTGCTTCTGCTCAGTCCAAAAGAACAATCTGAGTGAGGATAAGGTGGTTTATGTTAGGGTCCGAGAAAGAAACTTGACATGGCAATCCTAACAAGAATTCCACTCTTTCTGGTCATGTCATAAACCACCTCTTGGAAAGCAGATCAAAAGCCAATCGTTTCAGAAGATGATGACCCTCTTGTCCTCCTACGTTCCTGCTAGTTGGTGGATGAAGAATAGGAGAGAGCTTGCTTGAGAATAAGATAACTCGCGAGAAGGATGTTTTGTAGCGCTTTATCATATAAAAGGAAAAGGCGTCATGACCGAAGATAAGGAAAGATCCCAGCTTTTCATTGCTCTGTCGCGCCATCCCTCCTCCCAGAGCCGGTTCTTATCCATAGATTTTTCAGCTAAAAGATACGATATATATATCAATGAAAGATGGCGCCTTTGGTTCTTGGTACTACTGGTACTTTTTCTCATTTATCGGTCTAGTTGGAAAAATTTCCCCTCAAAGAGCAAGTTTGTCTTATATATTATGCTGCGCCCTTGCCCTTAACCTTCCTTTCTCTTCTATAAAAAGGCTGGACGTCAAATGTAACTGATGCTTATATTCAAAACATGACAAGCAAGAAACCTACTATTGCCGTAAACAAAAACCCAAACATTAGTAACTAACATAGCTTTCCTATTCTAACTATTTCCCTATAAACCATGATTGATATACCAATCAAAAAAGACTTCTGAAACTAAACTATTCTATTGATTTATGCCAGTGCTTCTTTTTCTATTTTTCTACGCAGAAGGATGTCTAGGAGGAACAGATCACTGAGGTTAAGGATGAGAAGGTGAAAAGTGAAGATAGAGAATAGATGCCATGAACAAGTGTATCAATTCAAGAGTTAAGGAATACTATTGGGAAGATTGGGCATTGGGTTCATCTTTTTTATGACCATCCCTTTTAACACATATCTTTTAGTATATGTCTTTTTTCGTCGCTTAAAGATTTCAGATATTGCTTTTTCTGTTATAGGAAGTGTTGCGTTCCCCTTTAGGGTGTTTGTCAGTGGCGTCACCCGATAGGGTGTGTGCCCGGAAGAGAGAAGGAAAACATGTTGCTTGCTATTTCTGGTTGAAGAGCTATTTTTTCCTATCGAACAGGAATTCAGAGGGATGTTTTTTGTTGTCAATTTGTAGCAATAGAAAGATGATGGAAGTGATTGAATAAGTTGGGTCATGGGAATGGAAGTTGGGTCATGTTGATACTAGATTCATGTCTTGATTATTCGACTTTTCCATTCCAATTCACAATACTACGCATTCCATTCCAAAGAGCGGTTTCGGTGGGTTGATACGATTTCCACTTTGACGGTCCTAAGTTGGCATTCTTTGCAGATAACTTCCATTTTGCCATAGACGAAAAGTACCCAATTTCATGCCAAGAGACCATGTAAGGGTTGTACGACCCATCCATATGATAAAAAGACTCACAAGCCTAAGAGCAATTCCTTCCTTCTCTATCATTAATTAAGGACTGGCTTGCTTCGAGAGAAAGGAAATCTGAATTCCATAGTCGTCTTCCTCACGAGATGGAACAACTAAAGGTCTAGGTTGGAAACATACTTTTTTTCCGTTGGATTGTGCTCCAGAGAATGGAATAGTAACACGCGCTCCCGAGAGGCGGCATTAGTTTATGGTTCGAAAGCATGAGTCACTCCATCCAACTATACTTGCATTGATATACATGATTTGAGACTTTGAATTTACTTACTACAAAACAAGCTATGTTCTCCTATATATTTCCTTGGGCTCGCTTTACAAAAGAAAAACAAACTCCTCCTCTTGATGTGGTCAGAGCGAAGTACTAATAGGCACAGAAACAGCAGGAATATCTTTCATTCATTTCATCTGTATGGTATGACACGACCTCTTTTTGCTCCCCATTTCGTTGGAACTGAGGCCTCTGTCTACCGGCCCGAAAGGAGGGTCTCATGCTTGTAAACTAGCATATATCTTGCACAGAATGAACCTTCCTTCAGTCACAATGAGAAGCACTATCGGGGTCTGAATGAATAGAAAAGACAATCAACACTTCATATCAAAGTCAACCAACATTTTATCATATAGAGCGGAATCTTCATTCTAATTTGATTAGCCAACCCTCCCTCGAGTCATATGCTTTCTGATCACTCTCCTATGCTGGTTACTTTTCTTTCAGAAGTTACGTCGTTGCAGGTCCTCGCCCTTCAGGTTGAAGGAGATGTGTACTCGACTTCCTTTAAGTAAGTGGTGGCCCATAATAGTAGAGATGTATAACAACAGTAGCTTAACCAAAGGGATAGACTTGAACTCTTCCACACCCCCTTACCAGAGGTTTTAAGAGAACAACCTTTTGGGTATACCAGTTCCACCCATTCGCAGCAAAGGAACTAGCACTTTCTTAAGCTTTCCACCGTTCTTGCTTATTCCCCTTACTTACCCAATGAAAGATATAGATTGGAAATTGGAAGATGGTCGTCCATAGTTATCTTGTTGAAAATACCCTCCCTTACTCATCAAAAGGTTGGAAGCGACTTGAGATATCTTTTGGGAAGAGAGAATAACTATAGATGCTCGATATGCATATTGATCAATCGATCTCCGCGTCCTGCCAGTTTGCTAAGTAGACTCACTCTACCGAGGGGCAGAAGAAGATCAAGCCGATAAGGGGATGCGCTGAGAAAAATCTCTCTCTTATCTAAATATAAGAGCACGCTTTATCTCTATGCACACAGAAAAAGGGGATCTTGTGATGATGGAAATGGTACGTATGTGGACCACTTTGGCTCCGCCCAAAAGCCCCTGAGCCGACTATCTCCTGGCACAGCCAAAGCATTTCCTCGCCCGAGGCCTGCTCAAAGCTAACTTGAATCCGAACAGCTTGCTGCTTCTCCGAAACCTTCACCAGCTTGTGTACCTTGTATGGTCGCGGACCAGGTGTAAGAACGAAAAACGTGAGTCTAGCATGACATAAACCCAAACCCCGACATTTTTGATACTTCTCATCTCAGGACAAGTCACAGAAGAGGTAAGGCGCTATAGCCAGTGAAGGAACGGGAAAGAAGAATCAGTGGAATTGACCAATAATTTATACCATTACGAATTTGAATAATCGCTAATAGCTGACACCAATGGAATACTTTTGGACCCTAAAGCTCATGTTGACTCTGTCCTTTATTGAATAGCCAAGTCGTCGTGAGTAAGCATACGATCCATCACACAAACCTCCCTAAACCTCAGTAAGCCTTTCTAGATGATGCATTTCCCTTCTTATCTATCGATGTATTCATCTGAGGCCACAGGCAGGTATATATCTACGAGTGGTTTATATAAAGGAGGGTCCTGATAAGAATGTTGTTCGGAAAAGGCAAAACAAGTTGTGTTGACTGAGGCTCAGAATACGTTCTTGCACCACTCCTTTCAAACACACATACCCTTTGTCGGTGTCAAAACCGGCGGATCTCGAGTAGGGGGTCCCGAACTGTGCGTCTAGGCGGATGGTAACAGGAGACAAGGGACACGATGTTTTTACCCAGGTTTGGGCCCTCTCGATGGAGGTAAAAACCTACTCCTGCTTGATTAATATTGATGATAGAGGTAGTACAAGAGTAGATCTACCACGAGATTAGAGAGTCTAAACCCTAGAAGCTAGCCTATGGTATGATTGTTGTTCGTCCTACGAACTAAAACCCTTCGGTTTATATAGACACCGGATAGGGTTAGGGTTACACAGAGTCGGTTACAATGGTAGGAGATCTACATATCCATATCGCCAAGCTTGCCTTCCACGCCAAGGAATGTCCTATCCGGACACGGGACGAAGTCTTCAATCTTGTATCTTCATAGTCCAGGAGTCCGGCCAAAGATGATAGTTCGGCTATCCGGACACCCCCTAATCCAGGACTCCCTCGCCCTTTCTTCTCACAAATGTGACATTCCGGAACTCTGTGTGTAATTGTTGCAACAACGATAGGGACTCTGCAGAGGGCTCCCCGGTAGGATCTAGTCTCTCTTTATACTGCGACTGGAGCAAGGCGTAATGGGCTGTGTTGTATGTTGATCAAGGAGGTACTGCATTGGCTGTAGCTGCAAGAGGTCTTGAGACAGAAATTATGCCATTATTGCTTCTTTCATTTAAAAGCTTCAGTCGGTTCTATCTAGCTAAGTTATTAAATAAAGTAGATCGAAGTGTGTGATGCTTGTGAGTTTGGCAACTACTATATATGATATTTATAACAATACTTGATACTTGATTTATGACTTCCTCTACCTAGACCCACACCTACTTTGAATTTCACTTAACGGAGCGGCGGATCCAATAAAAAGGGACTACATTCCAATCTTACTTACCAGAATAAATAGTTGTATGGCATTCGAACCCCACCTTCATGGTTGTATTCTAATTAGCTGGAAATGTATGACCTAAGCTTCTCAACAGGCATTCACTCAACAGAGCACTTAATGAGTTTTCTAATGGCTTGAAAGACTACTATGTTTCTTTTAAGCTTAGTTGCAAAAGAAAAGCAAAGGGGAATGCGGGTCCATTTCGTAACGCTTACGGTGATAAAGAAAAGTAACTCCCATCCGCGTGAGAGGCATCGCTACCGGGCCGGGCCTCGATTCCTTTCCTTGTCTCCATTCTGATTGATTCGCTTCTTCACGCAAGCACTTGGTTCGCCCCTTACTATAACCATCCCACTCAATCTTTTACACCGATGTTTTGTACTCTCTCGACTAGGTCATCATAAGAAAATACTGCCAAATCTTCCCGAAATGAGAGAAGGAGGGAAGGCGTGCTACAACTAACTGCTGAAAAATGCAAGATTAGCGCTAAGAAGCAACCCTAGTTTAAGTACTAGCGTCCCACCCCAACGTTCTTGTACTTCAAAATACTCTCCCCCGCTTGCTGCTCGCCTCAGCCAGACGTGGCTTATGTAGTGGTCGGCATTCCTACGTGCTCCGACTGATCCCCACTGGAGATTATATGAGGGGTCTTGGAAACTGTCGTGATGCTTTGGTGGCGAAGGTCACCGAGGTGACTATGGAAGGATTCCGTGGTAGTCTCTGACTCCCTCCAACTCAATCAATATCAAGAACATGTCGTGAGCATGGGGTTTGGTTAGGCTTGGTTGAGTTTGTAAGAAAAGATAGTAGATTGAGGGGCTTCATTGATTAGTAAACCCACGGTGCTGATAAGGTCGGGACTGTGGTCGTCCGTCTCCGCTTTGCCGGCCGATAAGATCACTGAGATTGACCAGCCAGCTGGGTAGGTTTGGCTATTCCTTTCTATTGAAAAGGAGTCAGCTGTCTGCGCGAGTTACCTTCCTTAGGATCCGAGTCACCTTCTTCTAAGCTCCGCTGGAAGACACGGCATTCTCGTTCTATAGGCCGGCCGTACTTGTGATGGTTCCCCAGGATCCAATAAATCCACTTAGGTCTACGTTGCCGTGATATTGTTCTATGGAAGCGGGTGGGCTGATTTCTAGAAGTTCGGCCTGGTTTTTCATTAAAAATATCAAAAAGGGGGGAGGGATTGACCTTTCTAACGCATATTCTGTCGTACCGGCATGGCCCCACTGATTTGTTTTCGATCGGAGCATCAAGCAGCGCAACCCGGTTCTACTTGACTAAGCCCCGTGCTCGTACAAGGAGGGAGTTTGCTTTACCCAACTCCCCTTTTTGATAACAAGGCAAAAACCTCTGACCCAACATTCAGGAGTTTCGAATGAAGAATGAAGAGTGCCCTGCCCCTCTTTTTTTCCCTAAATCTTGGATTTGGCAGTTGGTAAAGACCCACCCCTTGTTTAACTCAGAATGAGTGCCCGAGACATTGGCTTCCGCCAATAGTGAACTATTAAGGATCGCATCCCGCACATATTCTACATTATAGCCTGCAACTAATTCAGCTTCCCCTTCTGGGAGATCAGACGGAGCTCGATTAGTTTCTGCTAGACAAGGAATAAAGAACATAACCAATACGGGGAACAAGGGAATACCGGACCATATCTACTTTTGCGCCATGACAATCTCACTCGAATTACAGGGACCTACACATATTAGTACAGTATACCGGGGTCCCCGGCCAGAACCACACGTGCAAGTTTCCCTGCATGTGGCTTGTCCGTGCTTTTATTCGAGGCGCTGCCTGCGTCTCTGCATGGGAGAAGAGGGCTGAACTGCAAACTTTCGTGTTAAGAGCATTGCATTGTCTAAGGGAGTAGGGTGAGTAAGCTGCGCCTACCAAGCTAAGCTTTCGTCGAAAAGGCGTCACTGCTTCCTTTTCGGCGCCCGCCATTTATTTAGATGTTGGGGCAAGGCAAGCCCAAGGAAAGTCTAGGTTGGCGCTCCATCTCAGCCGGCATCCTGCTCTCGAGAGGGTGTGGTCCCTGAGCGAACTAGTCATGTGCTGTGTTGCCCCAACGCAGGGGCATTTGGTGAGGAGCTACGGTCCGGTGGTTGACAAGCCACTAATCGGAGGCGACTGGACTGGAGTGCTTTTATCAAATGATGCATGTGGGCTGAGCCATTCCCATCCCAAGTGGTGGCCCGATTTGGCCTGGCCTGGTCGGAAAGAGATTCTAAATCTCGAATATGCGCACCGAGAATAGATATCTATGTTAGCTAGCAGGGGCAGGCTTTCCCCTGGTAGTCCCGTTGCGTCCTCTAACAGTCCGTCTCGTCTCATCTTTCCTTGGCTATACTTGTAGCCATCCATATTAGCCCCACATTCCACCCTTTTTGAATTCTGACGAAAAAGGCAGTCATTAGTCGCCCCCTTTCCTATTTAGCTTTGCTTGCTGCCTATTATGAGAATAGATCCCGGTTCAAGCGGCCCGCCTTTCATCATCATCTATACCAGCTGCCACACACGATCCCATAGGAACGATTTCATTGCGCTAAGAAGCAGAATGCGCCATCACCTACAGCCCTTTCCTCTACCGGGGACTTTCATGAAATGAAAACGGGCGGCATCATCGTATGCTCGACATTAGTTGCCCTGGTGTATATCCCGGAGTACTCCTATGGACGATCTGTCACCCATACATGAAGGCCTTTGCCCCGTCCCATGTGGAGAATGCCCCCCTTATGGCACGGCTTAGTCTGTTATTTTATTTTGTCAGAGCGGATTCGGACCGCCACTTCTCTGATAGCATGGTTCTTGCCTCCCTCTCTCCTCCCTCCTTGGAGCTCGTCCATTCGTTGGGTGATCACTTGCTCTCACGTTCGAGTGTTTGCTCGTCGTTTAGGCCGGTGAGTGACATTTTTGCTCATTGCAGTCGCCTCCGGGGTTCTTCGCACCTGGGTAGTACCAGGACCCTTGTGCCCTGGACTGCACTGCCCGCCCTATGACCCAAAACTCAAAATGAGCCTTGCGACGAGATGTGGACATTCCTCATGCTGCGGTTCCCTCCGGTTTGTTCCCGGGTTGGGTTAGGGGAAGATCCGAGCGATTGCCTTCACGGATCCAAACGTGCTCACAAGGCGCACAATAAGAATAAGACCAATAGAGACTTCCTAAGGGACCATTTGAGCTGCAGATCGTAATGCTCCTAGAAAGGCATATTTCGAATATAGAGGACATTCCCAACAAGCCACGAGAATATCATACCCAACTATGAATCGTACAAGCACATCCTCTGTCACCCCCACCGCACTTACGGCTCTATACCCCAACCCAACTTGCTTTGGCCCTGGGTCCTCCCGCATCTCTTCCTCGGTAAGCGGACCGTGGAAGCTGGGGAGTATCCACTTGGGACTGATACAAAACAGCATATCTTTTCCCTCCTGACCCCTATAAAAATCTAGTGGAAGTCCGGTCGCGTCGGAGACATCTTTATCTGATTTTGAGGCTTCGTCGTCCGGCTCCTCCAAAATTATGTTAGGATCGGCTGGATCATCCTCATCATCCGAAAAGAAAACAAAGACAAAACAGATTTGTTTCAATAACATATCTAATCAGACTGAAATTGAGGTCGAAGACACGATCATTCACATCAATTGAAGCGGGCAGGAAGGGCGCGGAAGCTACCGTTTAACGAATGCAATGCAAGCAAGGTAGCTTGCTTACTCTCCATCTAGCGTGTGTTGGCGGCAAGGAAGGAGGCATTGGAAAGACTAGACCATACACATTAATTAGTACAAGAAAGAGGCATTCGGGAAGCGACTAGTCGCTTCTGGCGAAGCTTAACAAAGGCCGACTACTACATAGAGACAACTACTACCAGTCATGAGCGATAGTGAAGCCGTCAGAGGCAGAAGCTGTCACTTGACGGACATAGCCGAGCCGATACGATAGGCGGGCGAAGTGAGCGAGACCAAGACGGGCCAGACGTGGAGTGGCGAAGGGGGCCTACTATACATATACGTGATTAGTAAGCGGTTCAAGACATCAAATGAAAAATCAAGTGAACTAATGAACAGTGTGATTGATCAAACAAGTACCAAGGAGCAAGAAAACGTATGCGCTTTAGCAAGGGATGAGCGCAAAATCCGTTGCTTGTTCTTTCGGTAGCCTTCTTTAATTTCCGAATTTGCTTGCGAGCAGTCCTTGCATTAGTATGAGTTCGTTGACCGCGTAAGGGCGATCCATCTTGATGATGAATTCCACGATAACGAGAAATAGAAATTAATCGTTCTATGTCTGCTCGTTCTCCCCTCTTCAATTCCCAATGAACAACATGATCTTGAGCTATCATTTGTTCAATTTGGTCGATCTGATACTTAGTTAACTCATTCATCTTGATGTTCCCACTGATACCTAATCGATAACGAAGCTGAATGGCTTTTTTCGGTCCAATTCCATCCATTTTTGTTGAGGCAATTCTTACTTGTTCATCGGGAAGTGATCTAGCTCCTGAGATATATGACATTCTTTGTCCTTATCTTTTCCTGGTCTTCTCGGCTGGAATCTACAATCTACACCTCTCCAAAGACAAACGCAATATCT
Source organism: Triticum timopheevii (assembly GCA_963921465.1). Classification (NCBI taxonomy): domain Eukaryota; kingdom Viridiplantae; phylum Streptophyta; class Magnoliopsida; order Poales; family Poaceae; genus Triticum; species Triticum timopheevii. The sequence goes on from OY997272.1 coordinate 7,159,377, forward strand.
TGAGTACCCGGAACCATGTTCAGTGCTGCAAAAGCGTAGCTGTAGCCCCCTAGAATCTTCGGCTCCTCGTTTTTATTCAATTATGAAATGACTCATTTTGATGGAGATTTGTAGCATCATTCAAGTAAATACAAATTGAGATCGTAGAAACATGATCTTGAAATAGAAATATTATTCAGAAATAGCATAGTCCAGGCAAACCCACTTAAAATCTTTACTAAACTATTACCGGCCATCATATTAGCAAATAAATGTATTCCTAAGCTTAATGCATGAAAACAATAAGAGATTAGCTCAAGGAGTACTAAGAAAGGTGCTAACGGCAGTGGGACTCCTGCAGGTAATAAGAAGCTAAAAAAATGAAGCCCATGTCTTTGAAATCCAACGATCGTAATGCCTATAAAAATGGAAAATGAAAGAGCCAAAGTAATGAGAAAATGACTTGTCACTGTGAAGCTAAAGGGTATCATACCCTGGGGATTACGAAATAACAAAAAAGTAAAAGTGACCGAGATGCGAGGGAAAAACTTCTGTTTCACATTTCCGGAAAGACCACCTATTTGTTCGTTTACCAGGTTCAGCATGAAATCATAAATAAGCTCGACCTAGGATTGCCATGCATTTGGCACTGACTTTCCACCTCCCTTTTTCGTCACAACAAAAAAAAGAAAAACAACCAAAACGACAGTGAGCAACATATACAAGACTTCATTTGTAAATGATAAATAAAAGTTGCCCACATGAAGATCAATTATTGGGATAATGGCAAATTGATCCAATGGGGTTTCCAAAAAAAGCGGATTCGGAGCACTTACTGGGCTACCCGGCTGGAAGTCTTCGGCCTTCCATATTTCCTTAGAAAGATGAACCACGCCTCTGTTCCAAGTGAAGCTTTCGTGCCCCTTGAAATGTAAATCTATGAGAGTCTCCCTTAGACTCTTGGGAGAATCTGGGCCCAGAAACTGGTCACAAAACTCGGTCACATTGTATGACGCTGGCAAAACCAATTTAGCCTGCTGCATATATGATTCTATCATTTTTGTGATTTCTGAAAACAAAGCGTCTCTATTTTCGGGATCTATTCCATATATTTCGAACAGGAGTTCCCTGTCTTTCAAGGTAGGTGTCTCCACCCCCTCCAAAAGCTGGTTCACAAGCTGCGGATCCAGCGTAGGATGGAAAAAATCTCTAATAAAAGAATGGATGTAAGAGACGCTTTGTACAGTTTTTATTGTTAAATCGAAATTTTCCATCTCCAGGTAACTCCATCTTTTTCAGCTCTGCTCCCGAAAAGAGACAGGAAAGGAGACTGAGATAGGGGTTGTCCTTGGTTTTTCCAAGGAAAGCCTGATTTAGCATGTAACGTGAACATGAGCGGACACCCACACAATCTCGATTTGAAGAAAAAGTACCATACCATTGTCATTTTTAGGGCGAAAAAGAATGAGTCATCTTTCTCAATTGATAACTGAGTGAGAGAAGACAATCACGTTCTTAAAGCGGTTGGTTCGCCGGATTCACAACCTTCCCCTATTGGCCGGCTGCCCGTGAAACACATAGGCTCCTATCGCATTTATCGATCAAGAATGGTCTCATCACAGAAACACTTTCTATATGTTATTTCGAGATTCGAAGAAGCAAGCAAGTTTATAGGGCATATAGTTGTTTTTTTGTAGGGCGAGCCAAGATCTTATCTTATTTGCAGGTCGTATAAATGAAATGATTGGAAAAATCATATAGAATTTGGAGGTGCGTAGTGTCTTACGGGGCTAGCTCACAATACAACAATTAACGCTACTGATTCCAGATAGAATGTTGATACCGGTGGAAAAGCACTTCTTTCTATGTATAGGGCAGTGAACTAAAAAAAGTGTCCTTTCTCGATACATAACATTGTATAAGTCAACCCAAGTCGATTCTTCATCTCCGGGAATCCGGTAAGGTACTTTTGGAACACCAATGGGCATATTAGATTAATATTATTATATTTCAGTAAGAAAACTACACTTTAATATATAAACATAAGAATGGAAGAGAAAGAAAGAACCTGAGAAGAGCTTAGTTGGAACTCTTTACCGGGATCATAGGGGCTATGCTCCCCTCTCTCTGTCTCAGTCCCAGCCAACGGCATAGCAACACCTACTCTTCCTTCTGGTGCAGCCTTCCTGGATCCATAATTGGCTTCCTTGTTTATTGATTGCTTGCAATCGCCACAACACCATTGAGTGAGCGTCATAGAATCCTCAAGGCGTGAAGTAGAAGTTCTTCGAACCTTGACTGTGTGTGTTCATGCCCACTCCAATAGAGCATTTGGCCCTGTGAGCTTTGACTACGAAAGCTACCTATGTCAATCAGTATAGCCACTAGAGGGATTGGAACAGGTATATTCCTTCTTAGGCAGTACTTTAAGACAAACACGGTTCACAAGGTGGATTTTCTATCTATTAGTTGACTACGGAGCTTCCTCATCCCGACCTATCTATATGTAAAAAGCTCTCCGCCAGAATCTTCGTAGTAGTAAGTCATGGGTTACAAGCTGTCCCTTCCTCAAACCACCCCGCAATAGATATAGGTTTTACCAACCTCAGGCATGGACATAGACACCAGATCATTTTGATCGAGGAACCATTTTTGGAATAAAAAGGATAGAGACCAGACGTAGTCCAATCGGAAGGTCGTGCTTTAGAGAAAGACTTGTGTTCTATAGGAACAGCTGCCTATGTTCACCCGGCTGCCCTACCTATCGCAGAACCGCTGTGAAGCATCCATTCTATTCAATTAGAAATAGCATCTATAACTAGTAGTAGACGGTTGCTTCGAGGTCTCACAGGTCCTGCTTAAGGGAAAATTTAGTTGTGGAAGTAGTCTTGCCCACTTTGCCTTACGCTCATAGAGATCTATAAGTATCCCTCTTGTCTAAGTAGGTAAGTACGCTAGGCCCAGTACTAAACTTTAGCATTAAAGCCAGAGTCCTTCTTTTCATGAATGTTCAGGAAGAAGAGAATCCCTAAGTTAGAATTGAATGCCATCCCATTTCCTAAAGAAAGAGATTTCCAATATACGTGAATCACAAAATAACCAATGTTGTAACTTGCTTCATCCGGCATTCTAAGTAATCAATGAGATTTTCTTCCTCGAGAACAAAAAGCTACACGAGGAGAGCCTTGTTTACTGATATGTTACTAAAAGACCGGAGGTGATGGCCTCTGAATTGCATTGTATGGAAAGTGGGTGTTAATCAACAAGATTATCTACATTTGCGGAAACCACTACTGGAATAAAGTTAGATCTTTATTTCATTTCAAGGAAAAGTTTCAGGGTTTAGCCACCACTTAGACAGTAGTGAAAAATAAAACTAACTCTAGGCGAAAGTGCACGGAGGATCTGTGATTCCTCCTACCTTATGAGCCCTTACGAAATGCCATTTTGAATGATGGACAAATCATGGGTGTCGGCGGTCTAGTCAGAGCATTTTAGAGCGCCTGAGCGGGCAAAGTAGGTTGACCCGTCCCGAGGGGGAGGGAACAAACGGGCAATTGAACACCATAGGGCACAAACGAATCACCAGTAACGACCTGTATATATCAGGCAAGAGGTGCTACTCCGACCCGGAATCCTGCGTGATGGTTGGTCACCTTACCAATAATCTTCTTAATGTTGGAGAAAATGAGGATCATTGACTTAAATTGGAATTGATACCTAGACTACTTGGTTCTAGCTTGCCATCCTAGAAGGTAACGTATACACAAGTATAGACTATAGGTAACACTATAGGGTACAGCCTTGGGTAGTCTTAGGGTTTTCCAAGATATGATATGATCGGTTTATTTATTAGAATTGGAAATAGCTAGACGAATAAGTAGGCTTTAAAAGGACGAATAAAGTAGGCCTTCTAACTCAAAGTAATCCAGCTTAAGGAAAGACATGCAACATTGGTGATCAACGTATGGAATTTCCGCTATTCCGTTCCGGGAAAACACTTGTTTTTTCACGTTTTTCCTTCATTGTTCTTTCCTGGATTTTTTATTGATGATTCTTCCCCTTAAAAAAAGCATTTCCCTATAAAAAAATATGTGGCCCTTTTCTTTCCCGAAAAGGCATTCATTGTTCGTTCTGTGCCAGGAACCAGATTTGAACTGGTGACACAAGGATTTTCAATCCTCTACTCTACCAACTGAGCTATCCTGACTATTTATTGTGCATCATCCTAGTAGAGTACTTGTATCTATGTCAATTAAAGGGACTAAAAAGGATAAAAGTATTCTCAAATTGGACTTAGTAAATATCAGGATAATGATATGGATTTGGATTCAACGGATAATGCAAATCAAAAAATCAAGCCCGCCTATAAATGAAATAGATGAAAGTGAAAGTTCAGTACGAACTGGTAGAGTGAGAGCAGCTAGTTTAGAAGGAAAATAAAAAGGGCGCCTAATCAGTGGTAAGTTAGGTCATTCATTTCTGGCTATCAGAAAAGAGTATGATCGAGGGTCCCATAAGGCAAAGGGAAGGTGCTCCCCCGACCTACTACCCTTGGAGAGATTCCTATGGTTTTCTTTAAAAAAATAATACATAGGTGGAAAGTGGTATGTATATGGGGTTCGAAGTCACCTAAAAGAACCTTTCTCATTCGCAAAGCTAAACAAAGTAGAGAAAAGGGGGTCATCCCATTGGCCAGACTGAGCATCAAGCCAGCCAAGAAGTCAAAGCGAAGAAGGAGTGACTCGCATGAGTCAACACTTACTACTCAGGTCCGGTATACATATCTCAAATTCAAATATAGAAATGTTAATGTTATGATTTTGGTATTGTTGAAACTGGCTTTCACATGAATAACCCCTTTTGTTATTCTACGTGCACTCTTCCGTAAACTAAAACGGGCATTCCTATACAAACTAATAGGTACTTTCTTACGTGAACCTATTTTTTGGTATAGCTTTGCTAATCTTTGATGGCCATCTGTACTTGTGAAAAGAGATAGAGCCGTCTCGCGCATCACTGCTTACTTGTGATCTAGATCTGCATCCTGATAAGGTGCCTCCCGTTAAATGATCTTATGTAAAACTTATCACCACAGATAATAAACAGGGCACAGTTTTGAAAAGTACAACTCGATCTTTCACCTCAGCTTATGGTGGTGACTTTACCTATTTTGGAATTTTTATATGTCATCATACCTTTTAGGATCATAACCATCCTCATCTTGTAAAGTTTCTATGGTGAAAACAGTACGCGGGTGACCCTGACGATTACACCAAGACTGGTATCAGAGTCCCTCGGTAATCAAAATCATTGAGGCCAAAGTTGCTAATGTATCTACAAAAGAAGAGCTATAGGAAGTAGCAAGGAATCCCACATGAACCATAAGCTAGAATACTGGTATCAAGAGATGTTATTACAGGTACAACCCTATTTTCGTCACTGTATAGAGGCATTTGAGGTTTCATAGACAAAGGTTAGGTTGATGGAAAAAAGCTAGGTTAGATAGTAAGAACTTGGTAATTGAGGGTTGGCCAAAGCAGGATCTATGGTTCGGTTGCTTTTCTTCTCCTGATTTTTTGATCCAAATCCGATTTCATTGATTTTCTGACTGGAATTCCGGAAGGAAAACTAGGAGAAATTGACTGGAAATGATTATCCCATTTCTTGCTTTCCCAACCGGAACAGCACACTAGTAGGAAAGGATCGGTTATTTTGGAGTTCTGTCCCAACCTTCATTCAATTATCCGGGCTCCCCTTCGGCTTGAAGAAGACCGCTTCCCTTTCTTTTCTTCCCTGGCACCCAGCATAAGTTATAGGGCGCCCTGAGGGTAGACCCAACAATTTGTCAATCTATACACAGCATAAGTTATAGGTCGGCTAGGTCAATCAGTTGAGGGAAGGCCGAAGTAGTTCTGGTTTTGGAAATCAAGGCATATAAGCTATGGTGTCCTATAATCCTCTCCCCTGAAGGGTTGTTAGATTACCAAGTCCGCAAGGAATGGGAAATAGGACCTTTAAATCAATGCAAGTAAGGGCTGATTAACCTAAAGAAAAGACTGCATGCATCAGAAAACACTTTTACTTGATTCTAATTCTCGTATCAATAAGATCATATCGGGATCCATCTATGAAAGATCTCTATTGAATCAATAAAACAAACCCCTATATATCCCTTTTTGGTATAGAAAGTTCTAGACAATTCCAATAGCTTGTGATAGAGTCAAGGGTCCGATTACCCTTGAATTTCAGCTCACACTTTCGGAAAGCTTGATAGTATCGTATTCCGCTCGTATGCTCTCGTTATGTAATAGAATACCTTTTACCGTTCATCAAGTGAACGTAGCCCTTTCGTAGTCTATGCCCCTTTATTCTTAAGTGGGGGAATCCCCTGAAACCCGGTGATCGAGTGAGTTTTTTCCAAGAAGCTAGTTCTTTAGGGCTTAAATGCGCCGCTTGTCAGCTGTGAAAAGTATACCTTCCTTTCCCACCTGTTTTCGGTGCCTTCTTTATGTTCTTTCCTAAAGAAGCAAGAGGAAGAGTGAGGGTCGACAGGCAAAGAATGGCTTGAGTGAAAGCTGGAGTTGCACAAGACAGATTGAAAGCAAAGGGAATAGCTCATATGGAAAGAAACATATATAGTCAATGAAATTCTAAAGATAGCCGTAATAAGCGATATGATAAAAGATTCAGAATGAATGAATAGAATCAAATAACATCAGGTTCCCGTGAAAAAATGGGATTGGGGGAGTAGTTCCCCTCTAGCCAATCCTAAAAGTTCTTCTGCCTTTGATCCCGTGGTAAGCCTTTCAAGTTTCCATCCAGTAGACAAGAAATTCAGTAAGTAATAGAAACGAGATAGCCATCATAAAAGGGAAATCTCAATCAGTACTTGTTTTTTGGAAAGCGAGGTTGAGTTATATCAAACTAAGGCAAGAAGACGAAAAGACGTTCACGTTACCAATTCTGTCTCGTCTAATCTTTTATTGGTTTTGTTTTTTCTCTCGTGCCCTTCTAGGCGGTACAAAGAACTGATGTAGGGGTTGCTGCTCCTTAGTTCATCTCTTGGTAGAACAAGGCACCTATGCGGTGGGTTCGACTCCCACAGGAGCGTACATTTCCAATCGATTTGGTACTTTTCTTAATTCAGAGTTTTTCCTGTCCATTACGGATTCTTTAGCGATGTAAAGCCATCAAGCAGTAGACCAGCAAGGGTTTTTTCTGTCTCGGTATTCGTTCTTGAATCAGTGACTGAGAGTAAAGGCTAGTGATCCATCTAATCACTAAAGGTGGGGCATCTTTCTTTTCGTAGTAAGCAACTCTATTGAGAATCTAGTTTCTTGATCGAAGTAAAGAAGAATTTTACTTCCTCTTTAGGCGAGCTACTTCGTTCCTATTCCCCGATTCTGAATAGGAGAAGGTTGTAATGAACCCAAAATACTTCTCTAAGGTTCAACCGTTTCGCTACGGTTTTCTTCCAATTTCTTCTAAGGAATTCTAATCAACAGAAAAAAAATCTAAGGGAAGGCACCTTTCTCTGTATGGAAAAAGGAAGAAGATGCTACTTCAGCTTCCGTTTCTAGCTTTGCTTGAGCTGCTTCATCTGTTTTTCTTGATGTGGGTGTCGGTCTTTTGAGTTCTCTTCTCTCACTTTCGAAGCACAGTTGGTCCTCAATTTGAAAACTGACAAAGGTGACTTCTTCCTTATTCACGCCTTGATGCACCTTTTTTCGTGTTCAATCTCGACTGAGAGCAATGCATCGATACAACAGAGTTCTTATTCTTACCCTTCAAAAGATCGGGAAAGGTCATTCTAGGCTCTTTATCAGATGTCTCATTCCATCCTTTACCTTGTGCCATGCATGATTCCTAGATCGATTGAATGATCAATTCGAACTTTAGGAACGTAGTCACTTTGGCCACATAGGAAAAGGTTCATTGTTTTATTTGAAGTAGTGAAACTAATCAACCAAGCGAAGCAAAAGAGATACAAGTAGTGATTATTATTAAAAGATTGGAATGCTATTAAGCATAACGAGACGCTAGCTCACGTTGGCATCTTTCAACCTTTCGGATAACTTCTCTCCATACTAACCAAGAAGAGCAGGGCGGTTTTACTACCATTAGCGAGTAGTTCCCTCTCCATTTTGCAATACAAATATAAGATCACTATTATTACGAGTGGTGAAAGCGAAAGCAATAGTCGCGTACTGGAATCCCAGTAAAGAAGAGTGATTTTCGTCAGAAAGAACAGAAGCTGGAGGAATGCGATCCAGAAAAAAACGGAAATATTGCACTTTTTTTCGTTTGCAAGTAGTTGAAGAGGGAATCCACTACCAAAAGAGAAGGAGTTCAGCTGCCCCGATTTCTCGAAGGGTAAGAAGAAAATAAGAAGTCTCTTGAGCAGTGAGGAGCACAACAATTTGTGCTCTGAGCGATAGAGGTCAAAGGTGCTACTAAAAGGGGGCAATGAGATAACAGCTTGAAACAATAGGAGAGAAGTGGTAGCTTCATGTCGGGGCGAACTGAAACATCTTAGCCGTAAAAAACCTTCCCTTTTCAAGTCCTTGCTATCCCTCTCGCTCTACCCAACTATCTATAATGGGGCAGAGAAGGATAAGCAAAGTAGGCGCATGAATATTTATTAATTAAAAGTTTTCGAGACTTCATTCTCTTTTTAGTTTGGACTCTGGGTCCGGTACAGGTTGATGCGGAGGATAGGGATGGGAAAATAAGCCCTAGCTTTGGGAAAGACCGGATCATAACATGAATTTCAGGGCATACTTAGTAGATGCAGATCTAGGTACTCTTTCTTCCCCAGATGGGGAATGGGCCAAGCCGATCCGTTGTTGGCTCTGAAAGTGCATTTGCTAGTTCGAAAGAAGCTGAATCCGGGTGCAAATGGGATTCAAAATGAATCTTATGTTTCGTAGCATGCTGCGCAGACTCACTTGGTAAATAGCCTTCCCTAAAAGAGGCAAGGTGCTCACACATGAAATTCCCTTTTGAAGGATATCCTATTTGACTTTTATGCCATACTTGGGCAAAGCAATCGAGACTATATCCATCACCAGGAAGAAGAGAAGCGGAGCCATAATTTCTTTAGGATAAGCCTGATATATTTAGATGCAATTGGTTTATAAATATGTACTAGAAAATCGTAAACTAATACTAACTATTCTCTTTGGATATCTAGTTGGACACCAAGCATTTTGACCCCTATTTGAATACAGAGTCAGAGTATAGACAGCTAAACAATGTTGTAATATATTTATCTACCAAATTAGAGTGCACAGTCATTTTTCTATTGATGTTCCCAGAAATTCAGTTCACTAGGGAACACCTTACAGGTTGGTCATGGGTATGGGTATGCGCCATACCCCTCAGTATGGAGTACATTGGTTCAGGATTGGATAGCAAGAGTTGTCGGTAGCCGGCATTAGGTAAAACGAAAAGCTCTATAAAAGCGAAGAAATGAAATCGAAGGCCGATGGTAAAGCTGGGGCGAATTTTGAGTCGACCAGTTAGCTGAGGGCAAGATTGGAAAGAGTGGTAGATGATATCAGTTACTCCGTATGAAGCGAGGAATGCAAAAAGAAATAACAACGGGAAGAAGATGATTTTAATAGTAAGGTATCCTTATCTTGAGACGAATCACGCGAGATTCCAGATGATGCGGAGCAAAGCGAAACCAATTGTATGGGCACAAGAGGAAAATAACTAGTTCTCTGAATTTTTCTCATGCGAACGAGAAGAGAATTGCGGAGGAGAATAGAGCTCAGCAGAATAAGGTGAGGGAAAAAATTATGATGGACTCTCAAAGTGTGGTGACTACACTCAGGTGGTCCACGTCGCCTCAATACTGCTGCCCGTTGGATGCATCAAATTGGTTTCGCAGATCTCGCCTCGCGCTCGCTTAGAGGCCGTGTCCTTTCTCTTCTCTTGCTCTTGCGGCGGACACAGTGATTCTTCGTTCTCTGGTTGATGGCTTTCAAAAGTCAATTCCAAAAAGAGCCATTTGATCCCCATCAAAGTCTGCATTGAAACCCTTACACACTAATATACTTGATACTCGATCTATTTCACCGTACTTCTACTTCCTGACATTAAGAAAGTTTAAAACAAGGTCCTTCAAGAAGAAAGGAAGCACATGCTTGAGACCATTACGATTCCTGTTAGTGATGGTGCACTTGCAGCTAATGTTAGCTGTATTCAGTCTCTAAGTGGTCTACCTGTTGCTGCATCATAACCGGCTGACTCCTCTATTGGTTGCTGCTGGTTTATACCTGCATTCCAATCTAGTTTGATTTAGAGAGAAATCTCAGTCCAGACTCAATATTTTGGATTGATCAGACCGCCTATTGTAGAAGAGATTTCTTGCTAAAAATAGTACCGCATTTGTGCTTAAGAAATGGCTTTCTTGTCCGGGGTCTGTATCCACTTTTAATACACCACGCACCCCACTACCAAAAACTTCTCTTTCAATTCTAAACAAAGAGAAAGCTCATGCGGCTGCTTAGCGAGGATGTTCTGCTCGTTAACTTCCACTTACTTTTAGCACTTCTCTACCAGTTCTCTCTCATAGATAAGAATATCCTGCTCTTAGCACCGGTTTTCACTTCGTGTAGCAGCTTCTTCTTCTTTTGTCTACTCAAATACTTCATCCATGAGAACCAAGTTTTGATCAATGATATATTCAAAAAGTAAGAGCTACTCTATTAATCTACCTACCTTGTCTCCGGCCACCATGTTTTCTCCGAAGGGTGAAGGCGGATTCTCTGAACTTAAAATAAGGGCGAAGGATACATACAATATGCCGGGTCTAAAGTGAATTTGTACAGACACAGGAAATCAGAGAAAAACTTAGAGAGTCTCCAAAATCTAGACTTCTCGGTTTCTTAATCGGTGTCTATCTTACTAAGATACTGGTGCAGCTTAAGGTGCTGGTGCTCGACCCTGCTCTAAGAAGTATGACTGTGATTTGCCAATACCCAAATGGGTAGTGTACTGCTCGCTCCCCTTCTTCTTAATTCAGACTTGTTTGCGCACACAACCTTCCTATAACTTTCTGACCTGGATCCAACCAAAGAAGGAAGATGTATGGCCTCCCTCGTACAAAAGAAGGAAGTATGGGAGTTTACCGGTAGGCAATGACCACAGCCGAAGTAAAGTGCTCATCTCAAAGAAAGAAGGTGGTGGGGGCTTCAAAGAGTGAATAAGTTCATTCGCAGTGATGTGTAATCTCTAATCGAGAGAAGAGGTGTCAAAAAGAAATGCTTTTAGGCAGGCTTACTTTCTTAGTATGTATTTTTTATACAATCAAAGACCAAGGTCATACGGATAGCAATTCTAGACCATAGGCATAGCAGCACATATGTATTCTCTCTTCTTTCTCAATTTAGGGAGGACACTATCTTAATTCTTGTGAAAAGGAAGAAGCAAGTGAAAGGGCAACAGTATTATATGAGTTCTAAAAAGAAGCGCGAAAAAAAGTCATGTATGATAGTGGTAAAAAGCCTTCAATAGAAGGGAATAGCAGCCTGACTAGAAATTCATAGCTGACTAGTGTACGAACGAGTTGGTCAGGCTATGAATGAAGGCTACTACTCTTCAGGAAGAAGGTACTAATAGCTCGCTCAGAGGTTCAGTCAAGCTCCTCACTCTTGGTCTGGCGGGGCATATTAGATATAGTAGTGGTGTTTTGAAAGCTTCTTATTTTTTCTAATACTATAGTAGGAGTAGGTTAGGTACAGCTTCTTATACTAGGGATGCTTTTTTGAATCATTGAAAAAGCTTTCAATAGTCTTAGTAAGTTTCAGAAAGGAGAATACCAAGGTTGAATCGAAGATAAAAGTCAAGCAGGTCACACCGCCGATGAGTTGTGTAGGAAGGATTGCTTGTCAAGCTCTTGCGGAATTTGGACTTATTACTTTGACTTATGGCTCTACGAAAAACCCTTTTCTAGATTAGGCTTTTAGATCTACGAATTACGAGAGAGATCTCCGAAAGTATAAGCGAGATGCTCTTACACCAGAAAGATAGTATAAGCTAGTTCTCACTAGCCGGGCCCTTACACCTACTACTCACCAGCCGAGCCCTTACTCCCATCTACTACTTCTTATTAAAGCTGCAAGTGTAGAGGGGAATTTTGCAAGCTAGGAGGAATAGAAAATCCTAACTAAGAAACAATCAATCAGTCCACTAAGTCTGTTAAGTAAGAGTTATACGAAATACTCTGATTCAATGTACGAGTGACTCAATCCCAAAGGTCAATCCAGCCAGCCGATTTTCCACAACAAAGGAATTCACCGTGGAAAGATAATGTCTAATGACAGAAACTGGAAATTCTCTCACTGGGCTAGCCACTAGAATCAGTCAATGAAAAAGCAAGCAAGGAGATGTCCTCACTGGACATTTATCCTATTTGTGAAATCCTTTCTATGTTTCTGAGACCCAGAAACCTGTCAAGTAAGTAGGGATTTCTTTCTCCCCATCCATGGTTTCTTTTAATTTTTAGTTTCTCTGACCATTAATGACTAGTTGTATTAATCAACACACAATAACCTCAACCTTCAAAAATGCTTGGTGAAATGCTAGATGTTATATGCAGCAAGGTCAAAACTAGGCTTTTATTTGTCCCTATAGAAAGATTATTCACCAAGCGCCAGGAAAGCTTTAGCTTTGCCATAGAGTGACAGTCGGGGGGGAGCAGGAGAGAGGGAAAGAGGCAAATGAGAAAGAAGAAGGAGCAGGGTCGAGTGAAAGAACTGGTACATTGGGTTCCCCCCACCGAGCGGAGCCAAAGAAAAAGACAAGGGTTGAGGTAATCGCTATGAGTGTTCAGGCTATTCCTCTTATGCTCGCGGATGCGGATAAGAAGCTATCAAAAGGGGATGATAGCAGCCACCCATATGGGCAGCTAGAAAGAGAAGGAGGAAATGTGAATCACGATCCATATTCGATAGAGGAGTCGGGGGACATTGGTTCGAATCCAATTCGAGAATATCAGAAAGCATTGTTTCTCATTGAACTATATACGATACGCGCGCACGAGGAAGGGATAAATTGATTGCATTGCAGTCATTTTCCATCAGATTGTTACGGAAGTAGTGCAAAGTAAATGTTTCAGCCAAAAGTAAGCTGCCGACTATGATGAATGCCAGCCCGATCTGTAGCTGATCTTTGATCCCGAGCTTGAGCTTCTCTTTGATGTCGGGTGAATTGAATTTCATATATGGAGAAATGTGTCGCTAGTCCAAGTCCGCTATAGAATTGTTTGTCTATCACTTTGGCAACAAAGGTCATTTCTTTAGAAGATCGATACCGGTAGTTGCTTGCGGTGTCTGAACAAGTTTAGAAAAAACTACTGTGTCTGCATTTTCCTAAGCTGTGAGGCTAATAGTGATATCTTTCCAATAACTGACTCAGCAGGTTCAATTGAGGTATCATTCGATTGAGATTTCGAACCGTGTAGTGGTTAAGATCCTCTTATTGCCGTCAAGGGCTATTTTGGTGGATTCCAGCAAGAGAGTTATGAATAGAAATAGCAGACCTGATTCGAGACAACAGGAAGTTCCCGTTTGCAGATATACATTTCTCAGGTTCAGGCTATTCGTGGAGTCTATCACCACCACTTGAGATAGACGACCAACTTCATTAAAGAAGCAGTCATCTCTATACAGGAAGCATCATGTTTTCTATGGTTCTATGAAAAGGTTCCAGTGGGTTTCTCTTGCTGAATGGTGGTAAAACACCAGCTTCCATTCCTCAATGCAAGCTACTCCTTTTGCTGCTTTTTCTCACTCTTTGCCTGGGCCAACGATAGATTAGTCTCTGGGTCAGTCAAGTGATAAATTGGCGAGATTAGTTAAGGAAACTGGGACTTCTGATTGTTCGCAAGGGATGGCTGAATAACCTACTTTGCTTTCCATTTAGGGTAATAGGATGCCACTACTTGACCTTGCTTGCCCAGACACAAGATAACCTATAGTTTGGGTACTGCCCTTCGTGGTGCTTGATTTCCTATAATTTGTAAAGCTTTAGCTTTCAGAGAAGAGATTTCAGTATTCGATTGCTTTTCTGACTGGAATTCTCTAGTTCACTTCACTTCTATGCAATGTCATTTCTTGATTCAAAGTACTTATTTTCTGATTGGAATTTCGATGTCTTGGCAACAGGTTTCGCTTCTGCTGAGGACAAATTGAACAAGCTACTTCTCAAGTCCGGGTGGGCTTTTGAATTCAGAGAAGGGAATTCCAGTTCTGATTCTAGTCTCTGTGCTCTGTTCAGTTCAGTTCAAGATGGGAAAGTATTGCTTGTTTCCTAGAATCCTAAAAGGGGTGCTTGTTTTCCTTGTCCGGGCTCTTCTCTCCCCTTTCTGTCCCAACCTTCATTCCTCCTTTTCCGCCAATTCACTAACTGAAATAGTTCAGATCCAGCATATATATAGAATCAGGTATCTGCTTTCCATGGTTCCTAATTTCGGTATCTTTCTTGTCTGCACTTGATGAAATCCCTTGCTTTTCTTCTTGGCATACAGATTGGATTCTTGTTAATCCAATCAGAACTCTTGAATTGAGGGGTGGCAGTGAAAGAATCACTGTTTTGTTGATATGAGTGAAAACAAGAGATTTCATTCTTCACGGCATATTTCAAGACTAGGGTACCTGCATTCTAGGTCTAGGACTTGTTGCTTCGGATCAGTTCCCTTTAGAAGCAGTTTTCCTCTTCTTCAATCTCGAATCCCGAAGGGGAGGCTCTAGTTGCAAGGCAAGAAAAGATCTCGGTAGTTCAATTCATGTATGTGAAAGCTTATCTGCCAGATACACATGATACTTGCCACTACTTGACCGAAACTGGGACTTGAGGAGGAATGAAATTCTAAGGGAAATCAATCAACTAATTGAAATAGTGATATTGCTATCGGAACTCTGGAGAAGGGCCCGGCCTAAGCGCCCTCTTGAGACTTGGACTCGAAAGAGGGAAAGATTAGTGGGTCAATAACCAAGTTCCCCGATTGGATTCCAGTATCTGATCAAGCCGAAGTAAGCAAGTTGCGGATTCGAGTTTCCTTTTCTGACTTGAATTCAAGTAGGATTCCACATCCACTCGGTATTCTAGCTGTACCAAGTCTTTTTCTTCACTCTTTAGAGGGAAAGTATGCTTCGGATTTGCTCAGTGATACAGGTATGCTTGCCAACCCTGCTGCATTCTCTTGATCTCTCCCTGGGATTCGGAACATGGATCTAGGAAAGGAGGCTTAAGAATAATATGACTCCATATTAGTAGTAGTATGTTGCACTAGACTCATATGATTAGGAAGCGATAGAAGTTATCGAAAGCAAAAAGGATAGGGGCAATAAAAGGGTTGAAAGTTCATTCTCACCCCTACAAACTTTCTTTTCTTCTTGGCGTACAGAATTCTTTGCCTTTAGTCACCCTTAGCACGAACCATCTTCTTTTCGAAGGACGGAGTCGAGACTCCTATCTATTCGTAACACATGGACGATGAACTATTCGTTCCACAATCTCCCTTTCCATGAGACCTACTATACCCCTTTTCTACCTATACCTGGCTAGACTTGTGTACCTCGATTTACGTACATTCACCTAATTCACTAACGTTATTGCCTGCAATCGAGCAAATACCAATAAGACATTGATCTCTAAGGAGCTGTTACGAAGTGTCGCAGTCGCTGCTAAGGGTAGGATTTTCTATCACGTTTTTTTCATTAACGTGCTTGCACCCACTAGTTTACTGCTTGCTTTAGCTTAGCTTTCCCGAAACCATCAACTCTAGCTTTTTGAGCAGGTTTTTACCAATCTGGTATCCGCTGCTGATCCATATTCTAAGATACCCGCTTTCTTTACGATAGTATAGTATCCTGTATGCTGACAAGATCCATGAAGCAAAAAGGAGGGATATGGACTCCATCCTATAAACTCAATATATAGAGGCTACTCCGGAAACAGGAAGAAACCACACTCAGCATACAACACCGACTCGTCTTAGACAGGCTTTTCTAAATACTCAATTATACTATTATGTACTTGACTTGCTAGGAATTGGATGAAACTATTAATGCATCCCATTATTTATTTCTTCATTCAGCTATGAGAGCTAGAAATTGATAGAATTTATCCATTCTACTTCCTCCACTTCTTTAAAAGCTTCTCCAATCACACTTATTACAATCTCACACACTTCTTCTTCCTGACCTTGAGCGCAACGCTGAAAATCTAGTATATATTTCGTGATATATCAGGTATAGTGGTTTGAACCAGCTCATGCTTCAGTCCAAGTGTTTGCCGTACGCCTTCCTTAAAGGGCTTAGTTTAATTAGTAGTGGTCCTATCACGGGTGTCACATTCATTTTGACCTATCCGGGATACCCTATTTGGCTAAGAGATCCATGCGATGCCAGAATCCGTCACTAAAGCACCGTATTGAGAAATAGATACCCAGCTGAGGAGTAGATGAGGGGCAGTGAAATCCATCTAAAGAATGTCATGGAAATGCTACTTGTTGAATATAAAAAATATAGGATATCGAAAGGTGATGCGAGCGCTAGCTCATCTTAGAAGTGAGGTGAAAGATTTCTTTGATTTCGCGATCGATTCTATTTTGCTAGTGAGAAAGCAGAAAGGATTGGAAAAAGTACCAACTTCTTGTAATTTTGTATGCCAGCTCCTATCATATGTGCTAAGAGGGCGTTAAGCGGCCTGGGACTCTTATTTATGATCTTGTTTAGGATTGGAAGAGCGGAAAAGCTAAGGTACATCAGCTTGGGTTCTATTCTCGTCTTTCAAGTACCCACCCTGGTATCACCTATGTAGATTGGTGGGGCTTTAGGACGGACTCCAAAGTTGACTGTTGAATCTCAGTATGTATGGCCAAGGCTCACTCATTCAACCCGCGAGAAAAGCGAGTCTTGAACGAAAGAAGAATAGTTGCAGGATCCTGGGTTCGGTATGATCGTTCTTCCAATTCATACTAGCTACGATCTTTCCCTGCTTAGAGGATCCATCACTAAGGGACCTACCTATGGCCAGTAAAGAACCCACCTATGGCTGGCTCCTCGGACAGCTTTTGGAGCTTCTGCTTCACCGGTGTAACACAAGTGTTTCCTGGGCTTTAACTAACTAAGTGCTGGCAGTGATTTTAGGTTGGTTTCATGGTTTCTTCATTCTTGTAGCCTGTGTTGCATGTGTTTGCAGTAGCTTTGCAGATTCAGGACTATTTGCAATAGCCGTTGACCGTCTATCTTCTTCCCAGTTCCTAGATACAAGATTCTAGGCTTTGAGCAATGCAAAATGCTTGATAACCAGGAAGGCATTTCACTGGGGTTCCTTTGGTGGAACTAATTCTTTCTCTCTTTTCTTCATATCATAATTGAATTGATACCTGAATTCAAAGAAGAGATCAAGAGACAATGTTCCTGTTCTAGTTGGGGTCCAGACGGCTTTCATACACACAGATCTTTCCTTTCTTTTGGTCATGCGCAGGATTCAACTCAACTGAATACATTACATAAGATATTTTTGATAGATCGATTCTTCTTGTCCGCAAGGTAAATAACATTATAAAGATGGGTACGATCGGTTGCACAACCATAACTCAAAATGGAGTATTTCTTGACTACTTATACAACTCTTTGGGGTCCAAAGATACTCTAAAATGCTCATCAGGTTCGATACGATATTAATAGTGCTTAACACTAAGTTCCTTCGACCGGACACCACCACTGGCTTGTACTTAAGAATGGGTCTTGGCTAAAGGTATCGATATCCGGTGCGAATCAACTTGACACCATGGTTACGTTGAGGAAGGATCAAGTTTGATGCTCGCGCTTAGTGGGAAACCGTACAATTATCAACTATGCCTCCGTTCCCCCTCTTTACCCCTATCTGAGCCCAATCGCGAAATCCACTCCTCAAATGATGGATTAGGTGAAATGACACATGTACACGTTGTTCTTCAAATCCTTAGAAATCATATGAGAGTCTTGCTGGATCCATTAACACAAACAAGTGCAAGCGTTGGTCAAGTGAGTACTTCTACAAAACAAATTACCCAAATCTTATAGAAATAGCATTCCCCTACCCCGTGTTAAGCATATAGCTAGCGATTATGGTGAACTTCACTTCACACCTAAAAAATCTCGATTGGAAAGAGAGAAACTTGACATGCTATAGTGACAGGCGAGGGCGAGCGAACCCCGTTAGCTACAATTCTATATCTTCTTTTTTGACCCCTTTGATTTTCCTTATCACTACAACCACGGATTGAGCGAAAGCCTCCCAAATGAAGATAAGATCACGAAATCATTCTACGATCGATCGAGTTATTCTCTATATCTTTATATAAAATAAGAAGACAGAGAGACTCGGCTTCAAGATGGAGATTGACCATCTGCACCTGCTCATTCAATTATTCTATTCCGAGAAATCCGGACTACAATCTTCAGACAGAGGGTCCCTTTGATAAACTACTTGTATCATTGGGAATACCCTCTTATGGAGAGCTAGATTCCATAGTGGAGTTGACTTAGCTAAATTAGCAACTTATCGATCTGCTGTAGCTTTTCAAATCCACTCTAACCGAACTATGTTAATTATAGAATACCGCCAATCCTTAGAAAATAAGATTGTCCTTGTACTTGCTCTCTCATTCCTGCGAGTCCTTCAAGGGTATTAGATCTTGCTTGAAACAGGTTTTTCTTTCGCACTTCCCCTAGCGCAGGCAGTAGTTTGATAGCGAGTACACCTTCCTAGTAATGATTGCTCATTTCATTCATTCTTGTTCAAATCTACTTCTAAGGCATGTGAAGTACCAGTTGTGGACAGATCCCTTGGCAGAGTATCAACTTGAGATTCTTCTTTCACCCTCCAGGAGTTCGGTTCTTTTCTTTCTATATCAGAATACGATGTAGAGGCTGAGCCTGCCGATTGATCAGACTAGCCAACTGAGGGGCCATTCACTTCTATAAAAAAATAGGTGTACTGTGCGAAAGCTTCTCTTTATGAAAACCCCTCTTAGTCGTCTATAGCCGCCAAATCCCTTTTGATTCTGTTGTTAGAGGTGCCTTTCAATTTCATTGACCTTGGTACTACATTTCATAGATACCTTCGCTATTACAGTAACGCAATTCTCCACTGAACCCATTGACCTAGGTACCGAGTCTGTTATGCGTACGTCTTTTCGGACTCTTTATTTGTTTGTGGACAACAAAAATGTAAACATGAGAAAAGGGGATCATTCCATTTTGAACACACCCATCTATCTCATCTGACCTCTCCGAATCCCCGAGTAACGAACCATGGGCTATAGATGGTTGGGGCATATCATCAACCAGAGGGAGTGGTCTTAATACCGATGTCTTTCTTTAACCATTGGGAGGTTGAACCACTGAACCTATTTCTTTGACCTTGGGACCGATAGATAAGAAGGCAAGGCAGAAGAACTAATTGAATCGCGGAGAACAGGTAGCTCCGGCATGTGAACTTGTCGAACCATTCAACTATAATGTATATCGATTGGCCACATCAACACATTTCACCTCGGAACTTGTACTTGGAATAGAGCCAGCCTTGAGATCCGCCACATCTTCCTTCAAGTCAGAGAGTTGAGATAGAACAGCTTCGCCTTTGACCGGTTTGCTGCTTTCCTTTATACACAAGCCCCTATTATTAAGGTATGGAGGTTTTTTCTGGAATGACCAAAGAACAAGAGAAGTTCAATGAGGTGCAAACGCAGGAATTAAAGCAACGAGGACAAGTGCTAGGATAGGATCCCGAAGGATGACATGCCTATTCAGCAACGTGCAGAAAGGATGGCTTCACACAACAATCTTGATGAACCAGGTATGTCTTCTACTAACAGATATGCTATTTGCAATTCCATTGATTCTGCTAGTCTAGTAAAATCTGCTGTAGATAGTGGTCTAGTGTTGGGCAGTACACAGGAGGAAATTGACAGGTCTATAAATTCTATTAAAGCAAGAGAACTTGCTCAAGCATTGCTTTATGAAGCTGCTCAGAAAAATAAGTTAGCTGCTCATGAGAAGGAGCAGTCTTCCAGTGTCGAGTTAAGCTCTGATTCAGAGAATGAGGATATTACTCAGATTGGTTTAGAGTTAGATAATCACAGTACTTGTATACCAGTTGGTGACAAGAACTCTACGAGCAGACGTAAGAGGAGGCATAACAAAAAACAGATACCGCTATGAAGACACTAATCTTGAATATGAGGGGCCTGGCCAGGTAGAAGGGGGCAACCTTCTGAAGTGATAGAGTGGGTGGACATAGTTTGTGTGCAAGAAACTAAGAGAGAACAGTTCTCAGATAAAGAGTTAATGGCAATTGGTGGCCGAAAGCTTTTCAAGTGGTTTTGCAAGCCAGCCAGTGGCAGTAAAGGTGGAATGCTTATTGGAGTCAATCTGGAAGTCATGGATGCAGAACTCATTGGGGAGGGTCAATTTCTCCATGGTGTTTGAGTATAGAGGCTTTGTGATAATTGTGCTTGGATGGATGTTTTTGGTCCAACCAAATTTAAGAGCTATGTTTTTGTCAGAGCTCACTAACTTTTTGCAGAGTGTTGATCTACATTTGCGGGACATGATCAGATTTTCTCACGAAACAATGGAAGAATACATATTAATAGGATGGAAGCTTTTAATGCTTTCATATCTAAAACTGAACTACAGGAACTGAGAAGGGTTGGTGGCCTAGACGAATAAACAAGACAGGCCAGTGAGAGATGTTTTGGATAGAGTTCTGGTTTCTTCAACTTCTGAGGATTTATTTCCTATGTTTTACTATCCCTCTTGCAAGCTGGGTCAGATCATTGTCCTTTACTTCTAGAAAATGGGGAAGATAGGGGCTGCCACTAAGTTTCATTTTGAACCATCCGCAAGAAGGGTTTAGAGATATGCTGTTACAGAAATGGCCTACAAGAACTGTTGCAAATGTTCCATTCCAGACTATTGGCAACAAGTGTCTCAGTGCTTTAGGAAGTTCTTGAGAGGGTGGAAGGCAAATGATGCTACTGACAATAGAAGAAGTAAATCCAATCCCTGCTTTAGCCTTGCTGCTTATTCACTGGCAATCCAACCATACCATTCTTGTCTATCAGGATCAGTCTTTACCTCAAGTCACCTTAACATGCTTCTTTCTTTCCTTCACTATGCAGATACAAAACTAGGTTTCGGATGCATAAAGCGACTGATACTATTGGTCAGAAGTATGATTTGACAAAAACTACTACTTTAGCAGCTATGCGAAATGGAAGTTTCCTTCTTCTTGCTTGTTTGGCCGTCCCAAAGCAGATCCAGATATCGGGGAGAAAGCATCTCCCTGAGTGATGGATACCGATCGATCTCGGTTATTTTCATTGATCCTGGCCTATCTCCATAGCGCTCACCCAGAGGGAATTCACTCAGCTCTGGGCCACATCCATCTGGTTGGCATGAGAAAGAAGGGAATTCCTTCCTTCGGTCAGATCTCCGTTCCGGGAAGGTAGAAAGAAATGATGGTTTGGATGAGCAATTGGGAAACACACATGGGGTCATGGATGGCTACCTAATGTGAGATGGATGCATTTCGGATAGAATGTCACACTGGCTCTGGAGTGCCCGGGGGCGATAGTTATATGGATATATAGAAGGAAGGGAACATCGTCTGCGAGCTCTCTCTCCTAATCCACTTTCTTATTGCAAAGGCTCCAACAGAGCAAAGTTGTACAAAAAGAAGTATGCATATCGTCGGTCCCCTTCAAAAGGCATTGGAAAGTAAGGGTCCCGCTAGCATTGAGGAAGGAAGCGGTGAGACCAGTTCAGCCATAACCTTGAATGAATTTATATAAACCAGGATCTTGTACCGGGTACGGAGACTCTCTAGTGATGCTCCCCTACCCCCCTCTGCCTAGGGTAATAAGATGGAGTGATAAGCTTAAGCTAGTAGCACATAGAGAGCTAATACCATATCCCGCCCAGCTCCGCCTTTAGCTGACCCAGCCCGGACTTCCCCTTCAAGCGTTCAAGAATAAGCATGGGAGTCGAATAGAGATGGCACTTGGAAACTACCGTTGGTATTTCAGGTTTCACATTGTACAGAATGAAATCATCGATAGGGCTCGCCCCGAAGAGAGGATGCCGTGCTTAATAGAAAATTGTTTAGTTTAGGCATTTAGCTTAGCTTAAAATAGATATGTAACATGATATACTTACACGTGCAACCACTCCGTCTTCTAGACCGAGGTCATAATTCAACCCACAACAAACCTCAGATGATGTGACTTCTCAACCCTCTAGGGAATTCAAAACTGGTCCCATTAGCTCGAATTTACTAATGTTAGAAAGGAAGACGAAGGTGCCAAAACAAAGCATTTGTTTCAAGCGCTGTCGTGTCCTTGAGCTTCAAAGTCTCCAAAATTTTGATCGAGAAGAGTAAGCATTGCGTGGTGAGGAAGAGCGGAAGCATTGGTTTTTGGATCCTAGCGAAGGAGTTTCAATCACGAATTACACGTCTAAAGAGCACTATTTGGCTTGGCCCCTTCCTGCCAAAGATTTGAGATAACTAAAGCGACTCGCAGTCAAAACTGGTGGAGCCAACGTCAAAGAGGAAATGTGTAGATAGTAGGTGAGCGCCTAGCCCCTTAGTCTTTCGGACCGGAAGATTCATTGGTTTCATCCAAAGGCTTCTGTCTCGTCTTCCTCAAATTGTTGATCGAGGATCATAGACATTGCTAAAGTAGATGCCTACCGAACGGGAGTTCTTGTACCTACTAGAACGGCATCTGCTCGAACTTTTATTTCTTAGAAAAGAAAATATGAACTCACAATGTGCAACAGAAATGTACCCACCGCTTGAGAAACCACCATAGTTGGATGATTGCTCGCGCTAGTAAGACATATTTGACTCTTCTTGATCGTGATCTAGTGATTGGTCACACCCTCTTTAAAGGTTCTAGGCCCTGCCTATTGAGTCATCTACCACAGAAACAGAGTCTCGTGATGATCCTGGTACAAAAGGTTCGTCAGGCCCGCATTCAGAGACTTCTGCCTCAGACTCATATCCATAGAGATATTCTCTCGCTTTCTAGTTGTACCCTTCTTCACACCCACCACGGAGGTTAGAGATTTCCCGTTATCAACATTGTCCAGGCAGCACTCTTTTTTTAGAATGCTCGGAGCCAACCAAACAGTTTGCTCCTCGATAAAATCAAAACTTCATTGGAAATTCAGGACCAACTTAGGAAGGCACGGACTCATACTTTGTATGGTCGAAGTCCACACATAAGAAAATAACTAGTGCCTAGGAATACCCCCTTCTTCATTCATCCATTCAGGTAAGAATGGATCCAGGGAACCTGGCTCGGGAACAGCCCTGAAAAAACACAGTAAGAGAGTCCAATCCCTTAAATATAGCATTTGATCTCCTAAGTAGTAGTAGTAGAAGTCTTAGTATCTGACTTGATCCAATAGAGTCAGAACACACAGTAGATCCAGATTCCACACCTTGCTGTGGACTGGGGAGAGAGCAGCTCTTCAAAGCTGGGCGTTCTGTGTAATTATGGAGGAACTGTAGTACTCGCCCCAAAATGCAAGCCGGGATAGATACTTAAAGAAAAGGGGAGCGGTGGGCCTTCAAAAAGGAGCGAGGGAGTGATGTGCAACCTTTTTCTATATGTTGCTCGTGAGCCGCCAAGTACCAGTCTCGCAACAGTACTGGCGTTAAAGGATCTGTCCTTCACTTGCGGATCGTTCGCGAGTCGAACTCGCTCTCTTGCCACGCCTTTGAATCACGAACTCGAGTCGGACTCATTCACTGCTGACTTCTTTGAGGATCGTTCGTTCTTCACTCTCTTGCTATTACCCGCAGGGAGCGCTGCAACCGACAGTGCATATTATCGTATAGAAAGAACCGAAGCTTAGCGATTCGTACTACCGGAAAAGTGTCGCTAACCGCAAGGCAATAGAGTTAGCTTACGGGGTGGGGCGCAACCAAGGGTAGCGAATCACATAGAGTTGCCCCTACCTGCCAGCGCGCAGATAGATAGGGCGGGCGAGCGCAGGGATGGATGTCTGAGTGGTTGAAAGAGTCGGTCTTGAAAACCGAAGTATTGATAGGAATACCTGGGGTTCGAATCCCTCTTCATCCGCGAGGTCATAAGTTCTCTCTTGCCTTATCTATAGATAAGAACGAATCTCCTCGACTCGACTGATATGATGGATGGAATGGGTAGAACATTGAGGTTATTGTGTGTTGATTTAGTTAGGACTTTTTCTCCCTTTCGTTATCTTCCGCCCCGGGTGGATGACCTGTGGGAGCTAAGTCGAAGATCTCGGTGTCGTCGTGAGTGGTTGATAAATAACGATTGCAGTTTGATTTAGGGAGTCCCAACCCCGTGAAGCTTAACAGACAAAGAAAACGATAGAGACTTCCGGGTATAGGGTGACGACCTTAATGAATCAAGTATTGAGGTGGCAGAGTTTTGAGCTACAAAAGTACTCAAATTCCGGAATACTTATTGCCCAAAAAATATGATCAACCCCAGGTACATTTATTAGGTTTTGATCTGAAGCTATCCTGGTCTGCAGGACCCAATAAAAGAATTCATCCTTTCCAATCTGAAAAAGGTGTTGCCGAAAGCTTACCCTCTTCCACACGGATGCTACAACAGCTATCACTTTTGCAGGAGGGGAATTACAGAGTTTGCCTCTCGACATCTTGTTTGGTAAGCGGAATTTTGACCCAGGCGCCCTAGTGTTTCCTAACCGTTCAGCCGGAGATGTCGGATGCAAGATCTTTAGCTACTTGTATCAATTTGCCACAGTGTGCTTAGATACAATGGGCTGGCAGCTGAGGCTTGGCAGGATGGGGGAGTTAATTAAGGTCGAGGGAGCAGGAAAGAGTTTGTAATTCACTATTGGCTTAGTACGGCCTACACATAACAGGGCCATGACGGTTTTGGCAAGGCCTTGAACTTCATATGTCCCTTTTTACTCAATCCAGCATACCGAGAAAGTCAGATTGAATCATTTTGTCGACCTTTCCTTTGGATTTATTATCATAGGTAGTGTTCGAGATCGCCTCTGTGCGGTGAACACTCGAATGTAGCTAACATCAGTTTTGTCCTTGCGTGGTTGAAGGAGATGCTGCTGCTGGATGGAATGCTTCCGGGGCGCCATGATCCTTCTATCAGGAATAGAATAATCGAGGGCACTGACTGACTGCATCAATCATCGCTCAGTGAGCTATTAATTGCCGCCAATAGCGCTTCGCTTGCATGCAAGGCGGCTAATAAAAGCGCCAGGTAGACGCGTGGAGATGCATTTTGAGTACTGGTGGTACTGGACAAGCTCTAGGGGAATAATCTCTTTCTTATTTCTTTCTTATTTCTTTCCCATGACGACTAGGAATGGGCAAATCAAGAATTTCACTTTGAATTCCGGACCTCAACATCCTGCTGCTCATGGTGTTTCACGAACAGTATTGGAAATGAACGGAGAAGTGCTGGAACATGCGGAACCACATATTGGATCACTCCAGTGCGGCACGAAGCCCCTGACGCTGAGTAGGCTCCTATGCCGCTAGCACGGTGGAGGTTCCGTAGCGCGTCATGAGCACCGGGCAAAGGGACGGTTGAGCAACTCAAGCGAACCGCCCTACCTGACTTTGGATAAAGATAGAAGGGAGAAGCTTGTGAAGGTGGCCTCGTTATCCACACATCTGGTCGGAGGACAGACCTGGGTTTTCACGAGTGTAGGCGGGTCCTGGAGTGCTTGTCATGGTCGCTAGCGCATACCCCGGGGTAATTATCACCACCTGCACCTCACATCTCGGCACAGTGGAACGTGTAACCCGCCTGCTGTCCAAGTCAAACACTGAATTTCATGTAATTCATAGCGCCTAACAGAACATAGCAGCAAGGGACAACCCACCCATACAGACAGCCTGCGGGGAGGATGGCACTACTGGCAAAGACCGTCTGGCGAAAACGCCGCAGGCGCGAAGCATGGTGGGCCTGCACCGGGGGAGCATACGGAGGAAAGGGAGCCCGGACGATGGAAGAGCCAGGGGAAGCCGGGTAATTTGACGGAAATGGAAGGTCCGAGCGGCTCATTCATTCTTGAAAAAAGAGCGGGGGAGCGAGCCAATGTATCAATGAATAGATACAGTCAACGGTATTAAGACAACGCTGCCTACACGCGAATTAGCTTCCGAGGTCGAGCAGTCTCAATTTCACTACAGGATTTGCGAATGAATGCTGGGCTGGGCCACCTCAAATGGCGTGAGCCGCATACAGGGAGACCCGCACGTACGGTTTTCAGGGGGATCCGGCCTGCCGGCACCCACCTGACTAGAGGGACTGAGAAATTAATCAAGTACAAAACTCATCTTCAAGCTTTACCTTATTTTGATCATTTAGAGGGCGATCGCGGAGTCACTGAATGAAGTCCTCCCTCCCTTTCTTTCGGAGGTGCTGACCCGCTGCGAGGCAGATATGACTAAGTGACATATTGAATATGGCGACGACTACAACATGTCGTAGAAGGAGATAAGAGGTGGAGCCAAAGACCCACTAAGACTCACGTATCTACAACTACATTCCCGAGCGGCAATCAAACGGAGGCGTGAATGCAAGATGGCAGCAGAATGATCGACCGGACAGAGGCTAGGGCAGCTTTCTTCCCACCGCTCCCGTCCTTGTGTGTCGGAGATACAAAGCGAGTGCACCGGAAAAGAAGGGGAATTGAATCGATCTATTCCATGGGGAAGCATCCGAAGCATAACTGCACACTCACACAATCTTTGCCGAGAGATAGGAGCATTCGGTGGAACCGGTGAACTACACTTTCTTCTTGATAGATGTGCGGGACAGAGGGCTCGTGGTACATGCTGCCTGCCCTTCCCCCGCTTTGATAACCATGTGAACGGAGAGTGGGCAGAGCAAAAGGGAAGGAGGTCCTCATACGGAGTCGCACACTTGAGCAGTGCGGGAGACTGGAGAATGGGTCGACTAAATCATAGACGAGGAAGTTTTCTTTCTTTTTTTCTTTTTGATTTGAAGTGTATGTTCTGAAAAAAGAAAGGCAGAGGTAAATACATCGAAGAGGCGGCTCGGTAGGGATGGAATGGTCAATAGTCAAGTCAAGGATGAGTTCTTTGTTGGCCAAACGATGGGGGAGAGAAAGCACGCCAGTGATTCTCTGATCCGGTCTTCATTTCCAACGCCTCGGGAAACAGGTCGAGATAGATGACAGCACCTTTTTATCCTCTTCCTTACCAGAAAGGCGCACTTCTCTTCTTTTTCTGGCCTTCACCTCTTGCCCGGCCCGGAAATAGAACCCAGCCCCCTTTCTGATCCATTCATTTCTGCAAGTAGGCGGGATCCAGAGCTAAGCCCCCCTCCTATTCGAAGCCGGATGTGGCCTCACCCTTTTGCTCTTCCTTCGGTTTGGCTCCACGAAGGCGCCGCCTAGACTAGGAGCCCCACTCATATTCAAAAGGCGCCCAACTTTCAAGACGATGATAATAATTAGTCAACTTTTTCCAATATCATGGAATAGCATGGCCCGGGGCTAAGGTAACTCCAGTGGGAGAGCAGTGTTATGGGTGACCTTATTGCACGGTTCAGAGAGCACTTGTGTATGTGATGCAAGTGAACATGTACGAAAAAGCTGTCGTAAAGTTTCGTTGTTCGTTTTGTCGTTGACCCTATCTATGTTTCTACGATGGCCCAAGAACACGCTCATTCTTCAGCCGTAGAGAGACTTTTGAATTGTGAGGTACCATTACGAGCTCAATATATAAGAGTGTTATTCTGTGAAATAACTGAATTTCAAATCATTCACTTGCTTCAACTACTCATGCTATGGATGTGGGAGCATCAACTCCATTCCTTTGGGCTTTTGAGGAGCGGGAGAAATTGTTGTAATTCTATGAAAGAGTCCCGGGAGCCAGGATGCATGCCAGTTTCATACGAGCTGGTGGAGTGGCACAAGATCTGCCTCTTGGCTTATGTCGAGATATTGATTCCTCCACACAACAATTTTCTTCTCGTATCAACGAATTAGAAGAGATGTCAACCAGCAACCGTATCTGGAAACAATGATTAGTGGATATTGGTACTGTCACTGCACAACAAGCAAAGGATTGGGGATTCAGTGGTGTAATGTTAAGAGGTCGTGCGACATGAAGACATTGATAGCAATATGGGGGAAGTTCCCATCAGGCAACAATGGTTCTACCTGACCCTACAAAACCATGCATATGTTGTCAGTGAAGATTTTGTGTGAAGCCTTGGAGACGACGTGCCCGGGGCTAGGGTGAGCTGAGGGGGGACAGCGTAAGTGAGCGAATGTGTGTAAGCCCAGTCAAAGATTCCTATTCTAGGCAGGGCGGGCCATCAACCTTCGAATGGTGTTGGTCCTACGGACCGTGAACGGATTCGCCTCTAGCCTCTGGGCACGTCGGAACCGCATGAGTTCACCGGGGTGGAGCACGGTCCGCCAAAATCGGCATAGGTTAGGTGCTATTGATGGAACATGGTAAGCCCATCTTTCTCCATATGAAAGTGCTGCGGGCACATAGAGATGTGTGTAGAGGAAGTCTCAAAAAGCGAAGGCCGAGCTGTAGGTCACGTGACCTGCACCGAAAAGGTGGCTGACTGGGCTTTCTCCTGGATCAAAGCGGATCAGCTCGCCAAATTCGTCGATCGAATCGGGCGCCCCGGAACGTCGAATGAAAGTGGTCTTTCTACAACCCTATTTATATGATTTTTAGGGCCCCTTTCCCCCTATCCCTCCCTTATGTTTAGGAGCAGGATCTGCCTAAGAACGACATGTGGTGGTACGGAAGACACGGACTCCGCAAGCGTCCCGCACCCTCTGAGAAAGAAACTCCTCAACCATCACAAGATAAAGAAGTATGACGCTTTGTGTCTGACTCTATTGGTCATAGTTCCATGTTGTTGCGGCTGGTGCTCGTTTGCGTGCGTGTGAACCACCAGATCATAAAGGAAGATGCCTCTCGGGGCATCTGAGAATGATTCGAGCCGTATGAAGGGAAACTCCCACGTACAATTTGTTTTGGGGGGAAGGAGCCTGTTGGGGATATTACCCCTGGGCGTGAACCGGCCTACCTGGGCCGGGTTAGCTTCTTTAGTAGTTTAAAGGTGATTAAGCAGATGAAGGCCCAAGGCCTGTAGTCGGTTTATAACCTGTAGCCGTAAACCGGCTTGATATGTAAACTTGCATTGTAAGTTAGGAATAGGGAGAGACCAACCGGGATATGAGTATGAACCGGTGTGGGACTCTGTGGACCAACGGGCGTCACCCGTGTATATAAGGGGACGACCCGGCGGCGGTTCAAGGACAGACAACAACAACTCGAGGCCTAGGCAAAGCTTGTTTGCTCCCTAGTCATCGAGACCACATCAATTCCATCACAACTAGACGTAGGCCTTTACCTTCATCGAAGGGGCCGAACTAGTATAAACCCTTGTGTCTTTTTGTCCGCCTTAACCCCTTCAAGTTAACCTGTAGCGATGGCTCCACGACTAAGTGCTTTCACAAGGACATCTGCTGTGTCAAATCCACGACAGTTGGCGCTCACCGTGGGGCTATCGCACGACGGTTTGATGATCTTGGAGGGCAAGCTCAAAGGACTCGAAGGCTATGCTGTGGGCCGGATGACCAAGAGTCGTCACGGTAAGCTCTACATCGACGATGGAGGATGGGGTCCCGAAGCCAGCTCGATCGAGTACGGGTACCAGGTCCCCTTTGGTGGCATACACGTTTTTATCGGCAAGATTGGTGAGCCTGGGCCTGAGCCGGACATCTGCACTGACCTCGTCGAGACGGCTCAGCGTGCGAGATCTACCCAGGTTAAACCGGCCATGGAGCGTGCCTTCGTGGGAGTCATCCACGGAGGAGAGCATGAGGACGAGTCAGAATACGGTAGCGAGACCGTCGTCTATTCCAGCGACGAGTCCTCAACCGGAGAGACCGAATCATTGTGCCAGTTGCAAGACGACCAGATTAGGGGCTGTTCCGATGGCGACAGTATTCCAGACCCCCCAGATCAGATCAACCGGGTTGGAATATTCATGGCCGGCACGCAGGCGGCGAATCACTCTTCGACCACAGGAGCAATGCTCTCCGGATCATCAGCGGCAGCGGCAGCAGGGGCAGGAGGCCTTGTGCTCCCACCGTTTCAAGTTCTGTCTGACCTGTTTGACGCACTAGCGGTGCTTATGGCAGAGGCCAATCCGGCGGATCCGGAGGACCATGATGCAGAGGTTGCAAAGGCGAGAGAGCAGATCGTACAGGCCAAAGCCGACCTGGCAGCAGACAAGGACAGGATGGCCGCAGAGCGGGCCGCTTTGGACGCCCTGGCCTATAAGCTCATGCTCGACCAGAACGCATCACAGGAGGTCTTGAAGCGGAAGCACAGATCACGCCTGCCGTTAGGGTTCGACCCTCGAAATCTCTTTCACACTCCGGGAGCTGGAACCAGTAATCCGCCGGGGCACCTGGAGGAAAACCGGGTCGAGGCACCAGGGCCAGGAGCGACGGTCCAACCCCGCCTAATGGAACCTCCTCGACAGAACATTGTGATTCCTCCGCCGGTTCAGAAACCTCCGGGTCATTATTCTAATCCTATGGACAATCTTGTCGCAGCTGCTGCGCGATTAGAAGCTATCCCGGTCGAAGGAGACTCTTCGCAAGCAATCAAGACGCGCCGGGTTAAGGAGCTTCTCTGGACCGCTTTGATTCAGCAGGAGGCATATTCATACAGCCGCGATCGGATTCATTCCACACCACGTCCAAGCCGGAGCTATAGTAGGCGCATGGATGAACCGGCCATATCAAGCAATGCGCGGAACCGTGAAGCGGCCCGTGGCAATAGCCCGGCAGGTGGTGTTCGCGATGCTCAGGATGTAGTGGACCGGGCCCGGGCACGAAGGGAGGCCGAGTTAGCAACACAGAACGAGGCGGGTCAGCTTACACCAGTTCTTCCTACCACCCCTGCCGGGCCAGGGGTCGCATCTAGCTTGGGAGTGCCCTGTTTAGTCCCCGCTTTACGCAATGTACGGCTGCCCAAAGACTTCAAGGGTCCGCGCAAGGTGCCGAATTACACCGCTGATTTATCTCCAGAAGCGTGGGTAGAAAGTTATGAGATGGCCATGGAGATGCTGGATGTGGATGAGACCGCATGTGCAAAGTACTTCACCATGATGATTGAAGGCACAGCCCGTACTTGGTTGAAGAGCCTGCCGCCTAATTCTATCAGTTCATGGGCCCAGTTGCGGGCCCGGTTTATCCAGAATTTCAAAGATACGTGTAAGCAGCCTAAGTCCATAGTAGACTTGGCGGCTTGTGTTTAGGAGGACGGATAGTCAACAACCCATTGGGTACGCCGCGTTTTGGAAGTCTTGCACTCATCTGACAGGATCAATGCTGACTCTGCGATCTTAACCCTGGAGGGCAACTGCCGGTTTAAGCCTTTAAAATTGAAATTGGGGCGTATGAAGCGGTTCTGTAATGACATGGGAACTCTCATGGCCGCTTTGGTGAAGTATGCTGATTCTGATAGTACCAAGGATCCCGAGACTGACGATGACGAAGCAGGGAAGGGAAAGAAGAATAACAACTCCAAGGGGCATCAATACAAACCGGCGGGCCATGGAAACGGAGGCAAGCGTAAAGCGGATGGTAGCATGGACTTTGTGGCTAACACTAATGCGCAGGACAAGGGTCAGCGGCACAGAGGTAAAGCGGCGAATCGTAGTGGGGCTCCAAATCCTAACCCGGATCGCTTAAACTATTTATTGAATCAGCCTTGTCCAAAGCACGGGACGAAGGAGGCGCCGGCTAACCACCTTTGGAAGGATTGTTACATTATGCAGGAATTTAAGAACTCTAATGCCTTCCGGTATGACCGTGGGTCAGGTGGTGGCTCAGGATCTGGTTTCCATGGGCCGGGTCACGATGGAGCTTCCGGTTCAAGTTCTAATCAGGGCGGTCACAACAACCAGAATAATCAGAGTGGTCAAGGGAGTTACAACCAACAGCAGCAGCAACAGCAGTCAGGTTATCAGAGCCAGCCAAAACAGTTGAACAATGGCAGTATCACATTTTCACAACTAGCTTGGATAAGCGCGACCGGAAACTCCACAAGCGAGCGGTGAACTTTGTTGAACCGGTCGTACCACGTTACTTACGCTGGTCGGAGCAGCCTATCGTGTGGAGCAGGGAGGATCACCCACCCCGGGTTGACAATCCGGGCCAGTTGGCATTAGTGGTAGACCGTCAGGTGGGAGGTTATAAATTCACCAAGGTGCTCATGGATGGAGGGAGCAGTATTAACATCCTGTACTATGGGACATTCCGCCGCATGGGGTTAACGGACAAAGATCTCAGACCGTCTAATACGGTGTTCCATGGTGTGGTGCCTGGCAAATCAGCATACCCTGTTGGTAAGATAGCCCTGGAGGTGGCTTTTGGGGACGAGCATGATTCCCGATCCGAAACACTAACCTTTGAGGTGGTGAAAATCCGGAGCCCGTATCACGACTTGTTTGGGCGGCCGGCTTATGCCAAATTCATGGCACGACCTTGTTATATCTATTTGCAGCTCAAGATGCCGGGTCACAAAGCGACAATAACGGTTCATGGGAGCCGCAAGATTGCTTTGGAATGTGAGGAAGGTGATGCGGCCTACGCAGAGTCGGTTTGTGCCACGGAGGAGTTGTAATATTATAGGGAAAATGTTGATCCGACGGACATGACCCCTTTGAAGAAGCCAACTACGGAGCATGATTCAGATCTGAAGTTCAAATCAGCGGCTGAGACCAAGCTTTTTGACTTCGTGCCCGGCGATTCGTCCAAGCAGTTCACTGTCAGTGCCAACTTGGACCCTAAATAGGAAAGCGCGCTCATCGAGTTCATCCGTGAGAATCGGGACATTTTTGCATGGAAGCCTTCTGACATGCCAGGTGTACCGAGAGAACTCGCTGAGCGCACTCTTAATGTTGATCCCAAGTATAAACCGGTAAAGCAGTTTCTCCTCCGGTTTAACGAAGAAAGGCGCAAAGCTATTGGAGAGGAAGTGGCCAGGCTCTTAGCCGTTGGTTTTATCATTGAAGTGTTCCATCCAGAGTGGCTTGCTAATCCGGTGCTGGTTCTTAAGAAAAACGGCACTTGGCGTATGTGTGTGGATTACACGGATCTTATCAAGGCTTGTCCAGCGGATCCTTTTGCCCTCCCCCGCATTGACCAAATTATTGATGCCACGGCGGGTTGTGAGTGTTTGAGTTTTTTGGATGCATATTTTGGGTATCATCAGATCAAAATGGCGGTTAAGGACCAGGAGAAGACATGAAAGTGCGTTATATCGACTAGAGGGTGGGTGAATTGGCGATTTTTATGAATTCTTCACTGAGGAATTTGCCGGTGAGGAAATTCCTTAGCGAAGAACTACTTGCAGCGGAATAAGTACTCAGATGTAAACATAACAGGATACAAACATAGTCATCATGATCAAATGAAGACTAACACAGAGTACAGAAAGCGTAAGCACAGGATAACAAGATGAAGACAAACAGCCTGAAGAAATTGAACTGAGGAATTTGTGAAAGTCTTCAGTCAAAGTCTTCAAGCACATATATGAACAACATTCAACACAGTAATGAGGAAATGAAAGGGTTGAGGAAATAGAACTAGTTAGTTGGTGAAGACAATGATTTGGTAAACCAGTTCCAACTGTTGTCTCAGTTGTACGTCTGGTTGGAGCGGCTGAGTATTTAAACTCGAGGACACGCAGTCCCGGACACCCAGTCTCTGAGCCGCAACTCAGGACACCCAGTCCTCACCGTATTCTCCTTGAACTAAGACCACGCAGGTCTCGTCCAATCACTCGTGGTAAGTCTTCAGGTGACTTCCAAACCTTCACAGACTTGGTCACTCGAAGATCCACAATTCCTCTTGGATGCTCTAGACCTTGATGCCTAACCGTCTGGAAGAAGCACAGTCTTCAAAGGTAACAAGCGTCGGATCCACACAGGATCAATTTCTTAAGTGATGCTCAATCACTTTGGGTTTGTGGGGGTTTGGTTTTGGGATTTTCCTCACTTGATGATTTTCGCTCAAAGTCCTCGGAGGATGGGTTGCTCTCAAATGACAAGTGTCAAGTTCTCTCGGAGCAGCCAACCAACTAGTGGTTGTAGGGGGCGGCTATTTATAGCCTAGGGAGCAGCCCGACATGATAAGACATAAATGCCCTTCAATGATATGACTGTTAGGTGGATAGGATATTTTGGACAGCCGGCGCGCAGCACAACAACGGTCGGAAATTTGACTCTCAAATTCCTCAGGGCTATCATGTTCCTCACTGTGTAGGCAATTCGCACTGGCGAATTCCTAACTCCTCAATCAGAGCAAAGTCATCAGTGACCAGAAGAACTGCGTCTCTGTCACAGAAGAATTTGACTGAACTGTATGAGATTTCCAATGGCTTCACTCGAAGGGATTGGTAGGTGTAGGATTTTGAGTTGAGCATCACATGGAAATTTTTCCTTACTATTTCCTCGACCCCCTTTAACAGTACGGTGTTTCCTATGACTCAAGAAAGAGAAAATGAAACTACGAAAACAAAAGTCTTCACGCTTCATGTTCCTCAAATGAATACCATGTCTTCAAGGTCACACCAATTTCTTCACTTTCAAAGACTTCAGAAAGTCTTCAGAATATCAAAGTCTTCAGTCGAAGAACTTCATTTTTAGGGGTCGACTTTCTCTGTAAATAGCAAACTCCTCATAGACTTATAGACCTGTGTACACTCACAAACGCATCAGTCACTTAACCTATAAGTCTTCACTACACCAAAATCACTAAGGGGTACTAGATGCACTTACAATCTCCCCCTTTTTGGTGATTGATGACAACATAGGTTAAGTTGTCAACGGGGATAAACATATGAAGTGTAAATAAAGATATTGAGGAATTTGATTGCAAGATATAGAAGAACTCCCCCTGAATATGTGCATAGTGAGGAATTTGCTTTTGAAGGCAACGCACACTTGAAGAATTGAATCATGAAGAACTCCCCCTATATCTTGTAATTCATACACGCATTTGATATATAGTATGAAGAATTTGAAATGCATGATGAAATATGGTGCCTGATGTAATTCAGCATGCGTGTAATAGTATTAGCGAGGAATAAGCATGCAGAATATCACATCAAAAGTATCAGAGCACAGTGCATCAAAGTATCAGAGCACCATGCACGTCCAAAAGTATCAGGACACCATCGGATTTAACATTACAAATCGATCCAATAAAAAGTTTCGGAAGAACGAGAGTTGTAACTTAACAAAATGCCCATAATATAAACCCGCTTGAAGACTAACTCGGATTTCTCCCCCTTTTTCATCAAATGACCAAAAGGATTGTAACTGAGGACTAACGCCCCTGAAGAATTTCAAGTTGATGGAGGAGCGCCAGCGTTGTCGGGGTTGTTTGTTGAAGTAGGGCCTGCCGCAGTGTCGTCCAAATCTTCATGTTCATCAGTTTCACGCGATGAAGAATAAGAGCTGGCCACTAGATCAGGAACTTTGACTCTCTTGAATTTCTTCGGAGGTGGTGCAGACCAGTCAAATGCTTCCTGTTGACCCATAGTCTTCAGTTCTTCCGCGCTATAGACATGAGTGAGAACAGCCCAGGTGCGGTTGAGGGTTTCATGAGGTGATAATGGTTCTTCTTTACTGCATTATGGGTTGAGGTCATGTTGTGAAGAATTGCAGCAAACTGACGCTTCACCCATTTGTGATTGTGATCAACCTTCTGATGAAGACTGAGGAGTAACTCACGGTCAATCATCACCCTGGGTGCTGTGGCTTGTGGCTTTTGCTTGGCTGAGGTATTTGCGGCAGTGTCATGTGTGGCAGAATCGTCATTGGTAGAATAAGATGTAGCCATACGAAATGGACCATCCAATGGACGAGTGCCTTCATCGATCACAGCAGCTGCCTTGCCTTTATCATCAGATGATGAAACTGGTCGCTTGAGGACTTCAATGGGAGGCAAGTAGCTACCATGGTTCAGAGTGTCAGCCTTGTAATTTAGTGAAGATCTTGCCCTTATGAATCTCATAATCCAAGGCGCATAGGGCTTCAGCTCGAAAGGTGACATAGCAACATTGGCCAGAGTCCTCATGTAGAAATCATGGAAGTTGACGGGAACGCCATGAATGATGTTGAAAAGCATGTTCTTCATGATGCCAACGACATCTTCATCATTTGAGTCGTGGCCTTTGATAGGACTCATTGTCTTCGTCAGAATGCGATAGACAGTCCGAGGCACATAAAGCAACTCCTTGACGAGGAATTTGGTTCGAGGGGCCTGCCCTCGCTTCAAAGGCTTCATGAGCACTTGCATATAATGATTTGTCAGTTCACGGTCATTGTAGATGCAACGTGCACTGTCATGGGAAGGATCAAGAGGAAGGACACGAAGCAATTCAGTTGTTGGTGCCTTATAGTGAGTGTTTTCGGTCATCCAATCCAGCACCCATGAATTGATATCTTCAGCGTCTCCAGTGATATGCAGTGTGGCGTAGAACGGAAGAATGAGTTCTTCATTCCAATCACAGATATCAGTGCAGAAATTCAGTAGTCCTGCATCGTGAATAACTCGGAGGACTGGCTTGAAGCACGGCAGAGATTCCATATCCACATGTGGAATATGTTCATGATCGAAGATTTTGTCCTTGTCAAATAGCACAGAGGAATAGAAGTTGGCTTGAGTAGCAGTCCAGAAACGCCTCTTCCTTATGCGAGCAGAGTCATATGGATTATAATCAGTGAAGAACACATGCTCAGAAAAGAAGTGTTCAGCCTTGAATTTTTGCTTGCTTGAGAACGGATTCTTCGGCTTGGGCAGAGGAGTGTCAGTGATTTGCAGCACAACCTCAGGAATCATGATCTCAGGTTCCTCAGACTGAGGAATTTCTGGTTCCTCTTCTTGTGCAGTTTGGGGATCAGCAGCAGCAGGTTCTTCAGCACTAGCGGCTGGAATTTCTTTATGAACAGACGATGTGGGATGAGTTTCTTTAGAGCCCATTTGAACAGTGGTTGCCGGAGACTGAGGAATTTGTTGGATAGGAGTGAAGAGAGGAGTATTGGGATGCTGTCTTTCCCAAAAGTCATCGTTCATCACTGGTGTAGTGCATCCAGTATCCACATCTTCATCTTCATTTTCAATTTCCTCAACACCTGCCTCTTCAGCTGTGAACTGAGGCATAGGTGAGGAAACGACTGACGTTGAAGGGATTGCTTCCACTTCAATTTCCTCATCAAACTGCTCTGAAGTAGAAGCAGAATGATTTTCTTCATCAGATCCGCTTGGGATCTTGTAGTCTTCTCCATAAGGAACAATTTCCTTAGATGACCTGGAGGAAATCGGAACGGCATCTATAGGATTTTCATGCGAGCTGGTCATCGGCTTCATTTTCTTCGCAGCCGAAGAATTTGACGCAGCTGATGCCTTCCTTTTCTTCACTGCAGCTCGCTCTGTAGCCTTGGTCTTCTTCACTTCATAGGCAGAAGGAAGAATTGGAGTTGGTGTTGGCGCGGGACGAGCTGAGGACTGTGGTTCATTTTCTTCAGGCGCAACTGGTGCAGTTGCCCTGATCTCTTCAGTTTCTTCAGGCGCACCACTAGTGGATGCCCTAGGAATTTCTTCAGCGGCTGGGATGGAGTCATCATCCCTGGAACTTGTGTTTTCATCAGCAGGCTGAAAGTCATCAGCGGTGCTAGCATGTTCTTCAGCAGGCTGAGCAGAGTCTGCAGCCTGAGGATTTTCTTGTTGTGATGGGGCTGCAACAGTTGACATTTTCTTCTTCAGGTTGATGAGTCTCACTTTGGCTCCTTGCCAATCAGCATTGTATGCATCGAAGTCTTTGCTGAGGGCTTGGATTTCAGATTGAGCCTGGAGAATTTCCTCAGGTGTCATACTGACAATGTTTTTCTTCAGGAGCTTCTCCTTCTTGTATTGAGCTCTCTTGATCTCTCTGGCCTTCTCAAATTTCCATTTCTCTTGAGAGATGAAATGGGTCAGCATGTGACTTTTACCGGGAGTCAGAGGCATATCAGGCATTGGAGTGTTTGGATCCTTGTGCAATAGATCAATGTAGTCGAGGATCTTCTTCGGATCCAAAATCATTGGCACAGATGTGCCTTTGGCACTAGCGGCCTTTACTTGTCGGTCTCTGATGATTTCGGCAAGTTCTTCATCAGAGGCTTCATCATGAGATGGTACTTGGAATGCAACCTGTTTCTTCCTTGGACTTGGCCAAGGACCGCGTCCAGCTGTTGCTTTTGTCTTCAACAAAGTGGGGCCTGATGAGGACATTGGTGCAGCTGAGGAACTTGCTGAGGCACCAGAAGCAATTGAGAAACCCTTAGTCCTTTGACATGTAGCCAGATGCACAGGAGTTGAGGACTTTGAGGGAGCTCCTGAGGACTTTAGTGGAGCTGTAGCAGTCTGAGGAATTTGCCGTGAGGGCGCAGCTGAGGAACTTGGCCGTGAGGGCTCTAATGGTGAAGCACTTGGCTTACGAGCAGGCTTCTTCGGCATTGATTTCCTTGGTTTGACCGAGGTATCAGCAGCAGCAGCAGCGGCAGAATCCTCATTGAATTTCCTCACTGCCTCCTTGGCTTGTCTTGCCAATTTTGCTTGGCGCCTAGCCCACTCTTCAGGAAAATCCTCACCACGCTTGATGCTGGTGGGATCAGCTACTTGGCCAGGTGCCAGTGGAGCTCTTGGGCATGGAGGATTTAAGGCGAATTTCTTCATGTACTTTGGAGTAACATATCGATATTCCCTCCATTCTCATGCCCATCTTCGTTCAATCCTCTGAATGCGCACTTTGCGCTGATTTTTGTTCTCTTTGCCAAATTTGGCTTCATCAGGTGTGCAATAATCTTTGTATATGTCATCAGGGATTTCGAAAGCAGTCATGACCTCCGGTTTCTTTCCTCCTTTCTGCGGTCTCTTTCCTTCAGCCATATTCTTCAGATGAGGAATTTGAACAACTGAGCACTTTGAAGAAGTATGCAGTTTTTCTTCGAGGAACACTGCAAATGAGTTAAGTTGATGAGAACCTAGTGATTTAGCAGCGGACATGAGTACCTGTGAACAGACTGTAGGTGCGAGGAATTTGGAGAGGTCATATGCGTTCTCAGAAGGTTTTTCGAAAAGACAAGTTTTGAGGAATTTGACCAGTTGAGCCTTGAGGAATTTCACTAAGCGTTCTTGTCTTAGGTTCCAGAGTTGTGCAGATTGAAAATCTGCACAATTGAGGAATCTTGAAGAAAATGAGTGCTTAGAGAAATGGATCAAGAGCATACAGTAAATGAGGTGTTCATATGTGTGAAGATTTGAAGAATAAAACACCTTTGAAGATTTTCAGGAAAACATGAGAATCAAAGTGAGTAATAAAAGTAACTTTTAATTACCCGAACCGAAGAGCACGACAAACAGAGATGAACAACGGTGAAGTTCGTCAAGTTAGATCTCCCACGCCCTAAATTGGTAGAGGGAGACAGCTACGGTGGCGGCGGAGTGAAGATTTCCGCAGCCGGCGCGAGTACGACGGCGACGAGGTCGACGCAGTGAAGCTCTTCCTCACCGGAGGCGATGGAGTAGCGGCGGCGCTAGGGTTTGAGAAGCTCGAGCGAGAGACAGCAACCGAGCGGAGTAAATGAAGTGAGGAAGGGGGAGAGGGGTTTTATAGCCACGGTAAAAACTGTCAGCCCGAAGATTTTGGGACGAACATGCCCCTGCCCTTTCTCCTTCACGCGACATGTGTCACCCACGTACTGTGCAGATGAGATCGTGTAAGATCGTGGGTGATTATAGTAATGCATCGTGGGATGCAGAACGGTTTTAGCGGCAAAACCGAAAATCTGGATAAGATTTGTTTTACAGTTTCGTTCGCAATTTCTTCAGCTGACAAGGACACAGTGAAGACTTTGAACGATTTTCAAATAGAACGCACATGAAGAATTTGTGAATAGATTGGGTTGAGTATAGAATAGAGGGGGAAGGGTCCGATCACATTCACTTAGCAGAAATCACAACTTGAAGAAATAGCAATAAGTGAATGCTGTAGAGGACATAAACTCATATATATATATATATAGCCAATGAAGAAAAACGACGGAAACAGTGAAGATTTTGCAAAGTTGAAGAATTTGAAAAACTGAAGAATTTCAAAAATGAGGAAAGACTCAACTTGATGATTTTCAACTTTTTGTGGTGGCGTGGCCCACCGTATAAGAATGATGATTTCAGACACCGCGTACAATTGTCGTAGGGTTCTGAGAATCAAATTCTTCATTAATTTCTTCACACTTAGAGTGTTATTCTTCATTGATTGAAGAAAAACGTTTCTTCATGTGTTGCACATCTAAGTCATCAATTCTGCATAAGGGTTAGGATGCGTGTCCTTATTCAAAGAACATTCGAAGATTCTAAGATATTTAGCTCACGCCGCAACTTGCTAAATCTCTTCTCATCCAAGGGCTTAGTCAAGATATCAGCTAGCTGTTCTTCAGTCTTCACATGCTCGATGGAGATGTCACCCTTCAACACATGATCACGAAAAAAATGATGACGAATCTGGATGTGCTTTGTCTTCGAGTGCTGAACTAGGTTGTGAGCAATTTTGATGGCACTCTCATTGTCGTAGAGGAGAGGCACATTCTTCACGTTGATGCCATAGTCCTTGAGGGTTTGCTTCATCCAAAGCAGTTGAGCACAGCACGAGCCAGCAGCAATGTATTCAGCTTCAGCAGTAGACAGTGATATGAGGTTCTGTTTCTTCAAGGACCAACAAACCAAAGATCGTCCGAGGAAATGACAAGTGCCAGATGTTGACTTGCGGTCCACACGATCACCAGCATAATCAGAGTCAGAATATCCAATGAGGTCAAAAGCAGAGCCCTTGGGGTACCATAGTCCTAGTGTTGGTGTGTGAGCTAGATATCGAAGAATATGCTTCACAGCCTTATGGTGTGATTCCTTCGGTGCAGCTTGAAATCGGGCACACATGCAAACACTAAGCATTATATCTGGCCTAGATGCACATAAGTACAATAAAGAACCAATCATGGAGCGGTATACCTTGTGATCGAAGTCAATACCATTTTCATCAGTGCATAGATGGCCATTTGTAGGCATAGGAATTTTGACGCCTTTGCAATCTTGCATGCCGAATTTCCTCAGTACATCTTTGAGGTATTTCTCCTGAGATATGAATATGCCATTGCGCTGCTGACGAATTTGAAGACCTAAGAAGAATTTCAACTCTCCCATCATAGACATTTGATATTCTTCACTCATCATATAGGAAAATTCATCACTGTAACGTTGGTCAGTACAGCCAAAGATAATATCATCAACATATATTTGGCACACAAACAGTTCACCATCATATGATTTAGTAAAAAGAGTAGGGTCGAGTGAACCGGGTGTGAAGCCATTCTTCACGAAGAATTCCTTCAATGTATCATACCACGCCCGAGGGGCTTGCTTGAGGCCATACAGGGCCTTATTGAGTCGGAAGACTTTGTCAGGATTCTTTGGATCTTCAAAACCTGGGGGTTGAGCCACATATACTTCTTCCTCAAGCTTACCATTGAGGAATGCACTTTTCACATCCATTTGATATAAGATGATATCATGATGGTTATCATAAGCAAGTAATATGCGAATAGCCTCAAGTCTAGCAACAGGTGCAAAAGTTTCATCGAAATCAATTCCTTCAACCTGTGTGTAGCCTTGAGCTACTTGTCGTGCCTTATTCCTCACCACAAGGCCATTTTCATCTTGCTTGTTGCGGTAGATCCACTTTGTGCCAATGATATTATGCTTGCGAGGATCTGGGTGATTGACCAATTCCCAGACATTGTTAAGCTCGAACTGATGTAATTCTTCTTGCATAGCTTGAATCCACTCCGGCTCCATAAATGCTTCATCTACCTTAGTGGGCTCTGTGATAGAGACAAAAGCATAGTGCCCACAAAAGTTAGATAAATGTGAATCTTTTGAGCGTGTGAGAGGACCTGGTGCGCTAATGTCATCGATGATCTTCTCCACTTGCACTTCTTTTGCAACGCTAGGATGAGCTGGTTGTCGCTGAGCATTTTGATCAGCATTTTCTCATCACCATTTTCCTCATCATGTTCTTCAGGTGCATCAGCTCGACGTTCTTCAGGTATAGGAATGAATTCTTCAGCAGATTCTTCAGTAGGAATGACATCCTCAGTTGCCTTGAGCTTGATAGCATCCTCAGGTGCTGGTTCATCTAACACAGAAGGTAGGTGCTCTCTTTGCGAGCCATTAGTTTCATCGAACCGCACATCTACAGTGTCAACAATCTTGTGAAGAACAATGTTGAAGACTCTGTAGGTGTGCGAGTCCTTTCCGTAACCAAGCATAAAACCTTCATGTGATTTCGGTGCAAATTTAGAGTTGTGGTGAGGATCTCTAATCCAGCATTTAGCACCAAAGACTTTGAAATAACTCATGTTGGGTTTCTTGTCAGTGAGGAGTTCATAGGCCGTCTTCTTGAAGAATTTGTGAAGATATACTCTGTTGATGATGTGGCACGCAGTATCAATTGCATCAATCCAGAAACGCTGACGCGTTTTGTATCCATCAAGCATAGTGCGAGCCATCTCAACAAGAGTTCTGTTCTTGCGCTCCACGACACCATTTTGCTGAGGAGTATAGGGAGCAGATAACTCATGAGTAATACCAATTTCATCAAGATAGGCATCAAGACCGGAATTCTTGAACTCAGTTCCATTGTCACTTATCATCTGCTTGATCTTCACACCAAAGTTGGTTGAAGCCCTCGAGGAAAATCATTTGAAGACTTCCTGCACTTCATGTTTGTAAGTAACAATGTGTACCCATGTATATCGAGAGTAATCATCAACAATGACAAAACCATATAGAGATGCATCATTAGTGAGTGTTGAGTAATGATTTGTTCCGAAGAGGTCCTTGTGAAGCAATTCGAATGGACGGGTAGTGGTCATGATAGTCTTCGCTGGATGCTTGGCCTTGGTCATTTTTC
Source organism: Triticum timopheevii (assembly GCA_963921465.1). NCBI lineage: Eukaryota > Viridiplantae > Streptophyta > Magnoliopsida > Poales > Poaceae > Triticum > Triticum timopheevii. The sequence goes on from OY997272.1 coordinate 7,202,511, forward strand.
CAGCTTCACAGGCTCCGCATAAGTGATCCTTGAGGAATTTGACGTTCTCAATGCCAATGACATGCTTCTTCTTCGCAAGCGTGTTCAAATTCCTCATGCCTGCGTGACCAAGTCATCGATGCCATAGCCAGCCTTCTGAAGATTTTGCAAGTAAACACACGGCTGGTTGTGGTCCTGTAGAGAAATCAACAATATACAAGTCTCCTCTCCTAAAGCCTTCGAAGACTTTGGAATTCTCAACTTCCATAATCACAACACAGCGATACTTGCCAAAGAAAACAACCATATCACGATCACAAAGCATTGAGACTGACATTAGATTGTATCCTAAGGACTCAACAAGCATAACTTTGTCCATATGCTAATCCTTAGAGATAGCAAACTTACCAAGACCCAATACCTAACTTTTGCCTTTGTCTGCAAAGATGATATGCTTCAGAGGTGACGGTGATAAGGGAGCATCCATCAATAGATTCTTGTCACCAGTCATGTGATTTGTACATCCACTATCGAGGACCCATTCAGTGGTTTTGGGTTGATCATCCTTAGGACCTTTCGCCATGAAGCAATAGGTGGGAGCGTAGCCATCATTATCTTCATCAGGCTTGTCGGTGGGGTCAGTTTCTTCATTGTTGAAGATGGATTTGCTGACGAAGGCAGTAGCGACGGCCAGACTCGCCACACCAGATTCAGATTCTTCAAACGCCTCCTCTTCATCATTTTCCTCAGATTCATCTTTAGAGTCAATTTCCTTGCCAATGAATGCCCGAGCCTTCTTGGAGCTGCTCTTGTGAGATGAAGACTTCGAGGATTTTGATGATGAAGGTTTTGACGATTTCTTCTTTTTCTTTGCATCATCAGAACTGTAATTCTTGTATTTCTTCTTCTTCATTTCCTTTTCCCACTGAGGACAATCTTGAATATAGTGACCAGGTTTCTTGCATTTGTGGCACAACCTTCTCTTATAGTCACTGCATGGGGAATCACTGTTTCTTGAGGGTTTTCCAAAGCGACAACGTCTTGAGAACTTCTGGAATTTCTTCACGAGCAATGCTAGCTCCTGGCTCAATTCTTCAGGGTCACCAAGGCTACTACCAGAGTCTTCATATTCAGAGTCAGACACAGCCTTGGCCTTCAGGGCACGTGGTTTTCCATAGCTTGAACCATAGAGATCTCTCTTTTCAGCAAGCTGGAACTCGTGAGTATTTAGCCTTTCAAGGATATCGGCAGGATCAAGAGACTTGTAATCAGCACGTTCTTGTATCATCAGTCCCAGAGTATCAAATGAGGAATCAAGCGATCTCAACAGTTTCTTCACTATTTCATGATCAGTGATGTCAGTGGCACCGAGGGCTTCAAGCTCATTTGAGATGTCAGTGAGGCGATCAAAGGTTTGTTGGACATTTTCATTGTCGAGTCTTTTGAAGCGGTTGAAGAGATTCCGAAGAACATTAACACAAGAGTCACGCTGAGTTGAGACTCCTTCATTTACTTTGGATAGCCTATCCCAGATAAGCTTAGCAGTTTCCAAAGCACTCACTCTTCCATACTGTCCTTTACTCAGATGGCCACATATGATATTCTTCGCTTGAGAATCGAGTTGCTTGAATCTCTTCACATCGGTAGCGTTCAGTGAGGGAGTGACAGAGGGGACACCATTTTCCACAACATACCAGAGATCGTTGTCAATTGCCTCAAGATGCATTCGCATCTTGTTCTTCCAGTAGGGGTAGTCCATCCCATCAAAGGTAGGACACCCAGCCAAGACCTTGATCATACCTGTGGTTGACATAACTAAAACTCCAGGCGGTTAAACCAAAATCACATAGAACAAGGGAGTACCTTGCTCTGATACCAATTGAAAGTGCGTTATATCGACTAGAGGGGGGGTGAACAGGCGATTTTTATGAATTCTTCACTGAGGAATTTGCTGGTGAGGAAATTCCTTAGCGAAGAACTACTTGCAGTGGAATAAGTACTCAGAAGTAAACATAACAGGATACAAACATAGTCATCATGATGAAATGAAGAATAGCACAGAGTACAGAAAGCGTAAGCACAGGATAACAAGATGAAGACAAACAGACTGAAGAAATTGAAATGAGGAATTTGTGAAAGTCTTCAGTCAAAGTCTTCAAGCACAGATATGAACAACATTCAACACAGTAATGAGGAAATGAAAGGGTTGAGCAAATAGAACCAGTTAGTTGGTGAAGACAATGATTTGGTAAACCAGTTCCAACTGCTGTCTCAGTTGTACGTCTGGTTGGGGTGGCTGAGTATTTAAACTCGCGGACACGCAGTCCTGGACACCTAGTCTCTGAGCCGCCACTCAGGACACCCAGTCCTCACTGTATTCTCCTTGAACTAAGACCACGCAGGTCTCGTCCAATCACTCGTGGTAAGTCTTCAGGTGACTTCCAAACCTTCACAGACTTGGTCACTCGGCGATCCACAATTCCTCTTGGATGCTCTAGACCTTGTCGCCTAACCGTCTGGAAGAAGCACAATCTTCAAAGGTAACAAGCGTAGGATCCACGCAGGATCAATTTCTTCAATTATGCTCAATCACTTTGGGTTTGTGGGGGTTTGGTTTTGGGGTTTTCCTCACTTGATGATTTTCGCTCAAAGTCCTCGGAGGATGGGTTGCTCTCAAATGACAAGTGTCAAGTTCTCTCGGAGCAGCCAACCAACTAGTGGTTGTAGGGGGCGGCTATTTATAGCCTAGAGAGCAGCCCGACATGATAAGACATAAATGCCCTTCAATGATATGACCGTTAGGTGGATAGGATATTTTGGACAGCCGGCGTGCAACACAGCAACGGTCGGGAATTTGACTCTCAAATTCCTCAGGGCTATCATGTTCCTCACTGTGTAGGCACTTCGCACTGGCGAATTCCTAACTCCTCAGTCAGAGCAAAGTCATCAGTGACCAGAAGAACTGCGTCTCTGTCACAGAAGAATTTGACTGAACTGTATGAGATTTCCAATGGCTTCACTCGAAGGGATTGGTAGGTGTAGGATTTTGAGTTGAGCATCACATGGAAATTTTTCCTTAGTATTTCCTCGACCCCCTTTAACAGTACGGTGTTTCCTATGACTCAAGAAAGAGAAAACGAAACTACGAAAACAAAAGTCTTCACGCTTCATGTTCCTCAAATGAGTACCAAGTCTACAAGGTCACACCAATTTCTTCACTTTCAAATTCTTCAGAAAGTCTTCAGAATATCAAAGTCTTCAGTCGAAGAACTTCATTTTTAGGGGTCGACTTTCTCTGTAAATATCAAACTCCTCATAGACTTATAGACCTGTGTACACTCACAAACGCATCAGTCACTTAACCTATAAGTCTTCAATACACCAAAATCACTAAGGGGCACTAGATGCACTTACAAGATGGTGTTTATTACTCCCTTTGGAGCCTTCTGCTACGTATCTATGTCTTTTGGGCTCCAGAGCGCCCAAGCCACTTATCAACGGTGTGTACAGAACTGCTTGCATAAACAGATCGGCCGTAATGTGCATGCCTATGTGGATTATATTGTAGTCAAGTCAGGGCAGAAGGAGACGCTGGTTGATGATTTGAAGGAAACCTTTGAAAACTTGCGGGTTTACAAGATGATGCTTAACCCGGCCAAATGTGTTTTTGGTGTTCCGGCAGGCAAGTTACTGGGCTTTCTTGTGTCCAAAAGAGGAATTGAGGCTAATCGGGAGAAGTTACGGCTATCACCTCCCTGGCTAAACCGAAGTGTATCAACGATGTTCAGTGTTTGGCGGGTTGGATTGCCGCGCTGAGCCGGTTTATCAGCCGCCTTGGAGAGAAGGCCATCCCTTTATACCAGATGTTGAGAAAGACAGATCAATTCATCTGGAGTCCGGCCGCTGAAGAAGCGTTGGAGGACTTGAAGCGGCAATTAGCTAATCCGCCCGTTCTTGCAGCTCCGGTCAACAAGGAGCCATTATTGCTATACGTAGCGGCCAATGCTCGTGCAGTTAGCGTGGCTGTTGTGGTAGAATGCAAGGAGGCCGGCAAGGAGTATCCGGTTCAGCGGCCGGTTTACTATATCAGCGAGCTGCTTATTGAATCCAAGCAAAGGTATCCGCATTGGCAGAAGCTGGTATATGGAGTTTTTATGGCAAGCCGGAAGTTGAAGCAGTATTTCCAAGGGCACCCCATCACAGTGGTCAGTTCAGCTCCCTTGGGCGATATCATACAGAACCGGGAGGCGACTGGCCGGATTGCCAAGTGGGCTATAGAACTTGGGCCGCACGGATTGAAGTACGTGCCTCGGATGGCGGTGAAGTCTCAGGCACTTGTTGATTTCATCAATGATTGGACTGAGTTGCAAGCACCAGAGGAGAAGCCGGATCACACATATTGGACTATCCATTTCGATGGATCCAGGCAATTGGAGGGCTCGAGGGCTGGAGTCGTATTAACTTCCCCACGAGGTGATAAGTTTTGTTATGTTCTCCGCTTAATGTTCCCTTGTACTAATAATGCAGCTGAGCATGAAGCTTTGCTCCATGGTCTCCGGATGGCTAAAGAGATGAATTTAAGCCGGGTTAAGTGCTTCGGTGACTCGGACCTCGTGGCTCAATAGGTGTCTGGCACTTGGGATTCTAAAGACCCACTTATGGCTGCATATCGTCGTGAGGTGGATAATATTGTGGGTCACTTCAAGGGTTATCAGGTGGATCACGTGGATCGCCAAAAAAATGAAGCGGCGGACGCTTTAAGCCGGTTGGGCTCTCAGCGTAAACCGGTCCCACCTAATGTCTTTCTTGATGTGTTGCACAACCCGTCAGTCAAGCTCCCGGGTGAAGTGGATTTGGCTATTCCTGATCCGGAGGCTCAATTGGTGGCAGCCCTGCATATTATACCGGATTGGACAGTTCCTTATCTTGCGTACATGAACCGGGGAGAGTTGCCAGAGGATGAAACTCTAGCCAGGCTGATAGTCCGGCGATCCAAGTCTATGACCATTGTCAATGGCGAATTGCATCATTGCAGTGTATCAGGGGCGTTTCAACGCTGCATCTCTCCTGAGGAAGGCTGTGAAATCTTACGTGAAATCCATGAAGGGGATTGTGGTCACCACGCCGGTTTAAATTCTCTAGTGGCAAAGGCGTTTCGTCACGGGTTCTACTGGTTGACAGCTCATGCTGATGCGGAGGACTTGGTTAAACGGTGTGATGGCTGTCAGAAATTTTCAAGGCGTGCTCATGTGCCGGCTCAAGAATTGAGGATGATTCCAATTACTTGGCCGTTTGCAACATGGGGGCTGGATATGGTCGGACCTTTTAAAAGATCCAAGGATAAGAAAACCCACCTTTTGGTGGCAGTTGACAAGTTTACCAAGTGGGTTGAAGCGGAGCCTGTCAGCAAGTGTGATGCAGCTACAGCGGTGTAGTTCATTAAAAAGGTGATTTTCCGGTTAGGCTTTCCACACAGTATTATTACTGACAATGGTACCAATTTATCCAACGGTGCTATGAAGGAATTCTGTGAACATGAGCACATCCGACTTGACGTATCATCAGTGGCTCACCCCCAGTCCAATGGGCAGGCAGAACGTGCTAATCAAGAGATCTTGCGAGGCATCAAACCCCGGCTTATGGTTCCAGTGCAAAGAACACCAGGTTGTTGGGTTGAAGAGCTACCGTCTGTGCTGTGGAGTATCAATACTACGCCCAACCGATCTACAGGATACACGCCGTTTTTCATGGTCTACGGAGCAGAGGCAGTTCTCCCTAGTGATATCCGGCATGATTCGCCTCGTGTAGCGGCTTATGTTGAAGCGGACAATGAGACAACACGGCAAGACACTTTGGACCTATTGGATGAGGAGCGTGACATAGTAGTTGCCCGCTCGGCGATTTATCAACAGGATCTTTGTCGCTATCACAGTCGTCGGGTCAGAACCAGAGCTTTTCAAGAAGGAGATTTGGTGCTTCGGCTCATCCAAGACCAGACGGATATGCACAAGTTATCCCCACCTTGGGAGGGACCTTTCGTAGTCAGCAAGAATCTGCACAACGGGTCGTACTACCTGATTGATATTCGAGAGCATAAAGACTCACGCACATCAGAGGAGGATACCAACAGGCCGTGGAACATAGCTCATCTTCGGCCTTACTACACTTGAGCCATCGGCTCTATCTATGTACATATTATGACAGTGTATATATTATCATTGATATAATAAAACCGGAGCCTCAGCTAAAGCGGGGTCTCTGTCCTTTCATATCATGTGTGGTTACATGGAGTGGTTCTGTTTTAAAGCGGCCTCCGGTTTACCCCTTGAAATTTTCTTTTCAAAAAAGCTTTGTGATATCACTTGGGGCCTTGGTTGTGTCCGAACCAATGCGACACCTTTTGATAGGCGAAAGGCACCAGATCACTTGGGGACATGGTCAAGTCTGAACCAGTCACGCCTCTTGATCGGCCTAAGGCCACAGAATCACTTGGGGGCTTGGTCGAACCCGAAACATTGCCACGCCTTTTGATCGGCATAAATGCCACGGTTTCATTTGGGGACCTGGCTAACTTGAACCATTGTCACTCCTATTGGGGGATTGGTCCTGTCCGACCATGGTAACACCATCTGATCAGCTCAGTAAAGCATGTTTTTTCAAACGGTATTTATCATTGCCTTTGCTTCCATATTTCTTTTATGACTATTCCTCAATTTTTGTTGTGTTTCCTTTAAACCAACAGCACTTTTTTACCGGTTCAGCTAACGGAATTCGGTTCATTTTTAATCTGGAGAAATATGTCTGGTTTAACTTTCCTATTAACATCATGGAGTAACAGGGGGGTTCATAATGACCCAGCACGGTTTACATGGGAGTTGTTTTCTCCCCTTTGATGGTAACGGTTTATAAATACTCCGTTTCAAGCCTGGCTAAGACAACTTCATGCCCAGCGATGGCAGGTATTTTGTATCACATATTTGATTATATGTCTTAAATACATTGATGATATATATATATATATATATAAAGGTCATAAACCGGTTGGTGGTATAACCGCCACCGCAATTCAAGATTTTCTGATTGCAGGTAATATAAATTGAGGGTTTCAAGCAAAAGCATCAGTATTTATGCACGAAGGCATATTCAAGGCAGAAGTATTGACTATCCTATTACAAGGCAACGCGGTGCCCAAATAAGGTCATTGTTGTTCTAGCGGATCATAATAACGCAGCTATTTAAACTGGCTTCCGGTTCAAGCCTGCTCACCGCCCCGGTCTGATGGTTGTGGGTCATCCCGCGCCGCTTCAGCTTCCTCATCTCTATCCGTTGGCTGGAAATCAACAGTGGTCCAGTCGATTCCCATTAAAGCTTGAAAGACAGCCTCTTCATGGATCAGAGAAGACGGTTCAATATCAGGAGCGTAACTATGCTTACAGATTGGAGGAATCAGATTCTCCGCTTCAGGAGTTGGTGCAGCCACTCGTTTGTTCTGATCATTATACTGAGCTTGATAATGCGACAAGTCTGCCTCTTCAACCAATTGACAAGCTAGAGCGCGCACTGCTCGGTTTATTACCCTCAGATCATCTTCATTGAACTCTGAGCCATCCTCCTTCAAAATGGGATAGCCTTGAGCTGCTTCAACAGGATCGAAATCCGGCACCCATGCTTTTGCCCGGATCAAGGCATTAATGGCTCCGGTTCGAGCAGCAGATTTTTTTAGTTCTTCAATCCGAGCAGGAAGCATTGACAACCTCTTCAGAGTATCTTGGATCAAAGTGGGTGCCGGATTGTTGTGAGATGCAGTGGTGATGATCCGCGGCGCTCCGGTATACAGCTGTTCAATTAAAGTGTAGTCAGCTTTCAACTTCTTCCGAACATCTGACCCTAAGTGACCAATGCGTGTACCTGCAACAATACAGGAAAGATCACAAACCGGATCTATTATAAAACGGCCAAAGTTGTCAAAGAAGCCAAAAGGAACTTAACAAAGATAGCAGCGGTCATGGCATGCACTTGCCGCTTTACGGCGGTTAGCTCATCTACCACCAGTTTAAGGGCAGCTTCAGCATTTTCAGCTCTCTTTATTAAAGCGGCCTTCTCAGTGGCCCAGTCAGCCCGCTCCTTCTTGAAGCCCTCCTTCAGCTGTTCCGTGTTGCTCAAAGCGCTGGTTAATTCCTCCCTTGCTTTGTCGGTTTCGGCTTGTTGGGTTTTCAAAGTTTGTTGCAGATCAGTAATCCGGTCCTCTTTGAGCCTCACTTCAGCCTGCATCAAGATAGTGCTTGGCTTTAAACAAACGGTACAAGAATTTGAAGTACCAACCACATAACAAGTTATACGCTTGATACTTGGGGGCTAATGCATCTTCAATCTTCATCTATTACTAAATCGCAAAGCCCAAGCTCAATACAGGTATTCAACTTGGCACTTGGGGGCTAATAGCTATTTGCTCAGTTATGTTCTGATGTTAGAATCTTTATTTAAGTCCCGGTTTAACTATACTAAGTTGAACCGGCCCTTGGGGGCTACATTGATGGATTTCAAAGTATTAAGGACTATATTAAAGTCCCGGTTTGAAGAAGCTTGCAAACCGGCCCTTGGGGGCTAGAAGGATTAATAGTGGCAGTAATTAAGGAAAGGAGAAGTACAAGGAAGTTACCTCAAATTTATCTCTCATCAACTTTACCAGACCAGCTTCACAGTCACGATTAGTATATAGCCGGTTCAAGTAACCAAAATGAAGATCTTGTGCACTTAGAGCAGCATATGTTTCCAGATCAACATCCCATTTGCCTTTGTTCATCGCAGAAGAATCTTCTTTCACAGTATGCTTGGCTAAAGCGACAGGATTCCCTGGTTCAAAGCGATCTACGCCGGTAATTACAACGTCATCATCCTTGGACTCACCGGTTTGCGTTGGCGCGGTCGGTTTATCGGCAGGTCTTGAAGGACTACGGGATCTTTCAGTCCGGACGGAGCTGGCAGGCTGGTCAACGGGGACTGAAGTATTGATAGGCCTTTTCTCAGGAATAGCATCATCTTGCAAGGGAGGATCACTGGGAACATCTTCATAAACGAACGCTACAAGATCTAGTGCTTTATCCTATTCAGGGGCAACATCTTCCTCGACCGCTTTATCCAGACGGGCTTTCTTGCTCGGTTTGGGTTTAGCCCTGAAAGAGAAACAAGGAGTAAAGGAACAGCATAAGTTATAACACAGTATACCAGAAGCATATGTTCAGCCTAGCTTACCCAAGAACCGTTTTCAGTGGTGGCAGCTGAGTGGCCGATGATTCACCAGAGGATTAATGAGAAGTAACCTGATAATCGGAGTCGGACGGATTAAGAGGTTGACGTATCAAACCCGCTTTAGGATAAAAATTAATAGAAAGGTCGGAGACCTCTGAGCGGCGTTTTCGAACCGGACTATTTGGTAAACCGGCGGAGGTAACTACCTGGCCGCTGTGCTGGGTTGTGCGGCGAGCTTCATGTTGCTGAGTCTTCATAAGAAATTTGGGATCCAAGTAAGCAAGAGGATGAGAAAATTTAACTTTCCGGTTTGCCTGGCGAAGTTTTGGCAAAGGCAAAGGATCTGAATCGTAAGAGAGAATAGTTACCTCAGCGACATCAGCATTACTGGCTTCAGCGTCGTCCTGACAAGTATCATCATCAATAAGGCGTGTAAAAAGTAAGCCTAGTGAATTGAGTTCTACCTCAAGGTCCAAGTTACCCACATCATCATCAACAGCCGGATCAGATGAGGCGGTGGTTTTCCTTTTGTGAGCCGGCTTCTTGATAACCTTGGTCTTTGGCCGGGTTGACCGTTCTGTTTTCTCCGGTTTGTCTTGCGGAAGCTTCTTGCTCCAAAACGGATTATCACCCTGGTTAAGCAGCAGTTGATGTTAGATAGAAATAGCAGTAACAGGTTCAGTAAAAAATGCAAGCAAAATCTTACAACTGGCGGTTTGTTGGTAGTGCGGAAGGGGAGCAGGCCGGTTTGAGCGCAGAAGTGTTCCGGTTCGTTCAACATTTTCTTCACAGCATCTGTGACTTCGTCATCTGAGAGCTGGATATTAGTGTGTCGGAGTGGGTCATCGACGCTACCAGTATACTTGTACATTAAACCGGAGCACCGGCTGAGAGGCAGTACGCTCCATGATATCCAACAGCGTGCAAGATCTATTCCTGTTAAACCGTTGGCCATGAAGGCTCGGAGCTTGGACAGTTGCGGAGCATATTTACTTCTCTCCTTGGCACTTAATCTTTGTGGAATGGGGTGTGTGTTGCTGAGCCGCTCCGGACGAAAGCCAGGTAAAGGATTTTCATTATCAGGGGAGGTGTCTTTGCAGTAGAACCATGTTGCATTCCACTCCTTGGGGTGATTGTGTAGTCTGGCGTGGGGATAAGTGATCTTTTTTCTTTTCTGAATTGCCATACCGCCCAATTCGGTATTGGGGCCATCAGTGAATTCTGTGCGGCGATTTAAGTGGAAGCAGTCTCTAAACAATTCAACTAAAGGCTCCTCTTGAAGGTATACCTCAGAGAGCACTTGGAAGTGACGTAGGTTGGTAACAGAATTGGGGCCAGTATCTTGCGGGCGGAGCTGAAAATTGGCTAACACATCCCGGTAAAATTTAGAACCGGGCGGCTTGAAGTCCCGGGATAAATGATCCGCAAAGATCACAACCTCTCCCTCTTGAGGTGTGGGAGGACATTCGTCACCAGGAACCCTCCAGTGGATAGTATCTTTGCTGTCTAAAGCGCCGATCAAGACTAAATCATCCAGCTGAGTTTCTGTGACGCGAGAAGGAACCCAATTGCACTCATATACTTGTTTGGCCATGGTGAGATCTACAAGAAATAGGTTATTCCGGTTTAAGAATATGTTGGATAAAAGAAGGTGCTGGTCTGAACAATGTTAAACCAGAGGTAGTACATTTTAACCGGATTTCTATGAGGTGGCATCATATGGCTAAAGAGTTCTGGCGGTTCAACAAGGGGACTAATGGTGTATACCAGTTTACTAACTTTTTCTATATTAAGTTAAACCGCCTGATCTAATCATTGAAGGCGATTGCGGACGGCTAAGTATATATGCAGAAACAGGTTTCACAAGGTTTTATTGCAGCAATGGATCTGAAGCAAGTTTAGGAAAACAAAAAATATTCAAAAGATTAAAGCAGAATGGAAGCGAATCAATGGGCAGGTATGAAGATGAGATCTATGGACTTGAGCATGAAACCACAGGCGGATGCTAAGAAGCTACTGCTAGTCAGAGCAGGGTTTCACAGATCTATCCAGGAGTCTGGGTACGAGCATGAACAAGTGATGAACACGACAAGAACACGAAACCCTAGAACAGATCTATGTTAAGAAGAACAGAAGGCTTACCAGAATCGAGGAAGACGAGGATGGCTACCGCGGTGCTCTGGTGCGTTCAGGTTGATGCAGCGGCCCAAGACGGTGCAGAGATCAACGGCGGCGGCGGAGCTCCAAGGCTGGCGACGCGAGGAAGACGAAGAGAAAGAGACAAAGGGGAGAAAAGGAAATGACCCTTCAGTCCTATTTATAAGGCAAAGGACGTGAGTCAGGCGCGCGGATCCAGGAGCCACAAAATTCGGAAGTGGAGCTGCTGCTTTGGGTATAGCAGATCTATTAATAAAAGAAGGCGTCATAAATGTTAACTTCATGATGACGTCATGCCAGTTTACAGCAACCAGAGATGATGACGACAGGGCGGTTTACCAATTACCAGAAGATGTTGAAGACAAAGATTTTTGTGAAGGATTGACATGAACCAGTTCAAATCAATCTGGCGCCTAATGTTGGGGATATTACAACTGGGCGTGAACCGGCCTACCTGGGCCGGGTTAGCTTCTTTAGTAGTTTAAAGGTGATTAAGCAGATGAAGGCCCAAGGCCTGTAGTCGGTTTAGAACCTGTAGCCATAAACCGGCTTGATATGTAAACTTGCATTGTAAGTTAGGAATAGGGAGAGACCAACCGGGATACGAGTATGAACCGGTGTGGGACTCTGTGGACCGACGCGCGTCACCCGTGTATATAAGGGGACGACCCGGCGGCGGTTCAAGGACAGACAACAACAACTCGAGGCCTAGGCGAAGCTTGTTTGCTCCCTAGTCATCGAGACCACATCAAATCCATCACAACTAGACGTAGGCTTTTACCTTCATCGAAGGGGCTGAACTAGTATAAACCCTTGTGTCTTTGTGTCCGCTTTAACCCCTTCAAGTTAACCCATAGCAATGGCTCCACGACTAAGTCGTTTCACAAGGACATCTGCCGTGTCAAATCCACGACAGAGCCCGATAGGGTTCCCCCACTGACTTGGCCCGGGCCTAAGTGAAAGTGCAAAAGTGAAGTGGTGCGCCTACCCATCCCAACCTGGGGTATGCTGGGATTCGCGAAGAGCAGCACCTTACGATGTTCATGACCAATCGGATCTTGACGTACCAGTAGGTACCAGAGGAGATCGCTATGATCGTTACTGTATCCGTATTGAAGAGATGCGACAAAGTGTTCGGATCATTGTGCAATGTCCTAATCAAATGCCTAGCGGCATGATCAAAGCCTATGATCGTAAGCTATGTCCTCCATCACGATCTCGAATGAAACTATCCATGGAATCGTGCGCCGTGTGAAACGTAGATCATCGCCGTTCTTAACCGAGACTCGGGTTAAGCTCCATCTCGGAACCTCCGTGGGGTTAGGAGTAAAGCATCCCAAGGTTGGCTCATCTCGTTGGGCGTGGAGAAGAATTGGGAACCCCAATATCTTTCTTCGGAGCAGTTTCTTTTCTCGTCCCCTTGCCCCGGCATAGCGCTTCGCTTCCGGTTCTTCGGAGGGATCAACTGACTTCTCCCTTCTTCATTGATCCGGGGGAAAGGGAACCGTCTACCAGTTGGGAAGCTAGACATCAAGGTTGTGGCTTGATGAGGATAACTAAGCTGACACGCCGGAGTTGGCTGCTGGCACGACAGGGTGGTGCCTTACCGCACCGCAGGCGGACGCATGGTAGCGTTCGTGGTGGTGCTTCAGGATTCCAATGTACTGCGTCCAGGATCAGAACGAGCTTGCCGGCGGACCACTACAGTCCCATTCTTTAGTAAGCTAGAGCGCTGCCATCTTATCCACAGAAAACACGTCAAGCTATCGCTTCGGGTCAAAGCACTAAAAGAAAAGGACCGGGAAACGCGGCAGCATAGGAACCACGGGACCCCAGGAGGGAGAAAGACGATGTACGGGATACGGGATCCTCGCAGTAGGCTGGACCAAAATCCAGCTGAGAGAGGGCAGCCTTTAGAAGCAACAGGTTGGGAAAAAAAGAGAAGGCTTCGCCTTTTCTTATCTTCTTCCCGGCACAAAAAGAGGGATTAGCATTATTGACCCCATGAGAAAGAACTAACACCTTCCTCATCGGGGCTCCGCGCACTGGGAATAGGCTTCCGCGACAGGAAATCGGCTACTAGTTAGGAAGTGAACATAAGGTATCAAGAGGTCCCTCACAGTCAGGTGCAATGCAATTGCCCCCTATTAATCAAGTACCCCTCTTCCTATTTAGTTTAGGGGTTAAGGCGAGAAATGGCTTGATGAACCCTTCCGTTCACCACGCACCGGCCCCATTCAATTGCAACTCGTAGAGGCTGTAAGTAAACAGTGCCCCACTAAATTCAAAGTGACGGTGGGGTTGAAAGACGAGAGTGCCTACCTCCGCGCCGAGAGTGCCCGCCCTTTCTGTCAAGTAGGCTACTTTTTTTGGAACGCACTCCGGAATAAGAGTTCCTGTGTATATAGATATCTTCGATGCTGTCATTTTGACATGTCCGGTTCGACCCCTCTTTCGCCTCCCAAAAAGCAAAGTTGGCTTGACGAGCGCAGATGAGGAAGCGGGAGCAATAAAACCAAGAATCTCTTTCTTTTGTATCCAAATACTTTATGAAGTTAAGGGGCAAAGAGAAGCGCTTTCACTACTGAGAAAGTGAATGGTCAGCGCGAGGGTTCGACGACTTAGCTGAGCGTTAGCGACACGTCATTCTCATAGCGAGGCGCTTCGAGTTAGCGAAGCGTTGTAGTAGCGTCGGAGACTATGTGCTATAATGCTAAACTAAGGACGTTCTGCCTTATCTATAGAAGCAGTCGACTAAGTTCTGAACGAATAGGATCCTTGGTGGTTAATGGCTCAATCTATAGATGGAAAGCCTTATGATGGGAAACTACTACGTTAGGTTTGCAGAGAGATGGGACCCGTTATAGTTTAGGGGGAGAAAATGCAAGCTTTTTCTTTCCATAGCCGGCCAAATGACTACCGGATCATCGGTCTACTCTACCTCAATTCACCATTTCAAACTTTATACAGAAGGTTTTTCCGTACCAGCTCCTTCTACCTATACCGCAGTTGAAGCACCTAAAGGTGAATTTGGTGTCTTTCTTGTCAGTAATGGGAGTAATCGTCCCTACCATTGTAAAATAAGAGCACCTGGCTTTGCCCATTCCCAAGGACTCGATTCTATGTCCAAACATCACATGCCAGCAGATGTAGTCACCATCATTGGTACTCAAGATATTGTGTTTGGAGAGGTAGATAGATAGGACGTAGTCTTGCTCAACCAGGACCCTAGCTTTATTTCGAGCCAAAACTGCCTGAAAGAAGCAAAATGGAAAAGGATGCAATATGCAATGGGATTCCTGATCCAATAAGAAATCCCAATTCAGAGTTTCTTTGGATCAAATTCCTATGTTATACTATTCCATTATCGATGATGAATTTATTTGATAGATCAGATATTGTTATTCCAAATATTGATCCGATTTAGTATCATCAGAATGACAAAAGCTGACATAGTTACTAGTGGTTCGAGGAGAAATCCTTTCAATCATCAACGCCCTTTTCTACTAAAACTGCTATTCGTGATACCGATCAAATCGACTATTCTCATCAACTTTGAGTCTCTTCCCTCTCGTATGACTGTCAAAGTGGAGTTCCTTCTCTATAAGAAGAGCTGGTCTAGAGTGTGATTTGGATCAAAACAAATGGATGAGCCTCGTTTTGCTTCAGCAAGTGTACGCTGCACTAAGGAGTCGAGTCGACTTATCCGAACTTTCCTACCAAGTTCGAGCTCTTGCTCGCCCTATTTCGTGAGCTGAGCTATTTATACCGATATATACTATTGAGTGAGATGGAGAAAGACAATGGTGGTATTCCATTGGGAGATCCTGTGTGGGATGATAAAGAGGGTTTTCCTTTTGAGAAAGGGGCTTGGCTATCTCCGTCTCCATGTTATAGGACGTATCAAATATAACTATCAATCTATACCATATGGTGAGCCAACTAACCCCCACTGCAATCCAATACTTGCTAGCGTAGGGAATCGATCATCTATGGATGTTCAGCAAAAGACTCTAGCCCCGGATTCCGATAACTTCTGTGATTCTCTCATTATTCAGTGTCCAGATGGAAGGGATGTTAGTTATTCACTTCGGTCAGAAGAGGAATTGACACTCAAGAGCACGCATTTTATGTTTGCATTCCTATTTGAGAGTGCCCCTCCCTCCTATTTGGTTGGAAGTTTCCTGCTCAAGTTGAGAAAGCAAGGGCTAACCGGATTGCTGCTCACTCTTGCGCTTCAACGGCAGTATTCTCTCCATCTTTCGCCCACCCAGGGGTTAGGGTTATCTTTGGATAGAATCTCTTGTATCAGCAGATACGAGAATCGGTCGTGCATATTATCATATAGAAATGTGAATCGAGATGCATCTGGATGAGAGTTTGGCTTTCTTTTGGCAAAAGCTGGATTCTTTTTAGCAAACTAGCAATCTGTGGAGATGGCTGATCTGTCCCACCTTGATTGATAGCAATATAGCCACTCTCATTTCAATGCGGCACATTGATACCATCATTCCAATCTTCTATCGTCCATGCTAAATACCATGAAATTAAGTAGCTAAGGTCTAGTGGACCTAGTTAAACAAGGATATGCTGATCCTTCTCTGTCGACTTTTCCACTATCAACCCCAAAAACCCAACTATGCCTTACGTAAAGGAAATTAGTACGATTCACTTCTGGATTTGAAATCACTGCTTATACCAGGTATTGGGCATACAAGAACATTCTGTAGTATTAGTAAGAGGAGGAAGGGTTAAGTATCTTTGAACTCGGTGTGAGATATCGCATTATTCGAGCTGGATGCAGTCGCAGTAAAGAATCATCAACAAGGGCGTTCTAGTGCGTTGTAGAATCTTATCCAAGACTTGTATCATTTGATGATTCCATGTGAATCAAGCAACAGGAGAACGACCCAATAATGAAAGTTTCGTAAAGGGACTAGAGCAGACTACCATGAGAAAAAAGATCTTCTTTCTAAAGAGATTCGATTCGGAACTCTTATATGTCCAAGGTCAATATGGAAATTCTTTCAGAGGTTTTCCCTTACTTTGTCCGTGTCAACAAACAATTCGAAATACCTCGACTTTTTCATAACAGGTCCGAGTCAAATAGCAATGATTCAAAGCACTTCTTTTTCCATTACACTATTTCGGAAACCTAAGGACTCGATCGTATGGATATGGAAAATACAGGATTTCCGATCCTAGCGGGAAAAGGAGGGAAACGGATACTCAATTTAAAGTGAGTAAACAGAATTCCATACTCGACCTCATAGATCCCTATAGAATTCTGTGGAAAGCTGTATTCGATGAAAGTTGTATGTACGGCTTGGAGGGAGATCTTTCCTCTCTTTCGAGATCCACCCTACAATATGGGGTCAAAAAGAAAAAATAATAAGTGATTTTAGCCCTTAGAAAAAGAAAATGGATTCTTGAATCTCTTTCACGCTCATGTCACGTCGAGGTACTGCCGAAAAAAGAACTGCGAAATCTGATCCAATTTTTCGAAATCGATTAGTTAACATGGTGGTTAACCGTATTCTGAAAGACGGAAAAAAAATCAGTGGCTTATCAAATTCTCTATCGAGCCGTGAAAAAGATTCAACAAAAGACAGAAACAAATCCACTATTGGTTTTACGTCAAGAAATACGTAGAGTAACTCCCAATATACGAGTAAAAACAAGACGTAATAAAAAAGGATCGACGCAAAAAGGATCTAAACAAGGAAGAGCACTTGCCATTCGTTGGTTATTAGAAGCATCCCAAAAGCGTCCGGGTCGAAATATGGCTTTCCAATTAAGTTCCGAATTAGTAGATGCTGCCAAAGGGAGTGGGGGTGCCATACGCAAAAAGGAAGCGACTCATAGAATGGCAGAGGCAAATAGAGCTCTTGCACATTTTCGTTAATCCATGAACAGAATCTATGTTTGTAAACACATGGATCTGTACATATCGATCGGAAAAGAATCAATAGAAGGAGAATCGGACGATATCATTCTCGAAAGAAA
The DNA here is from genome assembly GCA_963921465.1 of Triticum timopheevii. Lineage (NCBI taxonomy): Eukaryota > Viridiplantae > Streptophyta > Magnoliopsida > Poales > Poaceae > Triticum > Triticum timopheevii. The sequence goes on from OY997272.1 coordinate 7,219,902, forward strand.
CAAAAAGGAAAAGAAAGAGAAAACATAAATCATGATCAACTAAGCCCTCTCGAGGGCTTGCTTAAGAATAAGAAAGAAGAATCTTATGGAAATAGCATG
>OY997272.1:7225000-7332500 GCA_963921465.1 Triticum timopheevii
CCAGTGTTCCTTGCCGGGATTACTTTGGTACCTCGCTACCAAACTTACGGCCAGGTTTACATCGGGTCTGGTACACAGCATGGCATACATAATAGATCCTATGGCTGAAGCATAGGGTATGACACTCATCTCTTATTTATCTTTTGCCGTGGTCGGTGACTGAGCCGAGCTCAATCTCACACCTTGTAACATAGGCAAGAACCCCTTCTTGGACTGATCCATTTTGAACCTCTTCAAAATCTTATCAAGGTATGTGCTTTGTGAAAGACCTATGAGGCGTCTCGATATGTCTCTATAGATCTTGATGCCTAATATATAAGCAGCTTCTCCAAGGTCCTTCATTGAAAAACACTTATTCAAGTAGGCCTTAATGCTGTCCAGAAGTTCTATATCATTTCCCATCAAGAGTATGTCATCTACATATAATATGAGAAATGCTACAGAGCTCCCACTCACTTTCTTGTAAACGCAGGCTTCTCCATAAGTCTGCATAAACCCAAACGCTTTGATCATCTCATCAAAGCGAATGTTCCAACTCCGAGATGCTTGCACCAGCCCATAAATGGATCGCTGGAGCTTGCATACTTTGTTAGCGTTCTTAGGATCGACAAAACCTTCCGGCTGCATCATATACAGCTCTTCCTTAAGATGTCCGTTAAGGAATGCCGTTTTGACGTCCATCTGCCATATCTCATAATCATAGTATGCAGCAATTGCTAACATGATTCGGACGGACTTCAGCTTCGCTACGGGAGAGAATGTCTCGTCGTAGTCAATCCCTTGAACTTGTCGATAACCCTTAGCGACAAGTCGAGCTTTATAGATGGTAACATTACCATCCGCGTCCGTCTTCTTCTTAAAAATCCATTTGTTTTCTATCACTCGCCGTTCATCGGGCAAGTCTTTCAAAGTCCATACTTTGTTTTCATACATGGATTCTATCTCGGATTTCATGGCCTCAAGCCATTTGTTGGAATCTGGGCCCGCCATCGCTTCTTCATAGTTCGAAGGTTCACTGTTGTCTAACAACATGATTTGCAGGACAGGGTTGCCGTACCACTCTGGTGCGGAACATGTCCTTGTGCACCTACGAAGTTCAGTAGCAACTTGATCCAAAGTACCTTGATCATTATCATTGTTTTCCTCTTCAGTTGGTGTGGGCATCACAGGAACGGTTTCCTGCGCTGCAGCACTTTCCCGTTCGAGAGGTAGTACTTCATCGAGTTCTACTTTCCTCCCACTTACTTCTTTCGAGAGAAACTCTTTTTCCAGAACGCATCCGTTCTTGGCAACAAAGATCTTGCCCTTGGATCTTAAGTAGAAGGTATACCCGACAGTTTCCTTAGGGTATCCTATGAAGACGCATTTTTCCGACATGGGTTCGAGCTTTTCAGGTTGAAGTTTCTTGACATAAGCATCGCATCCCCAAACTTTTAGAAACGACAGCTTAGGTTTCTTCCCAAACCATAATTCATACGGTGTCGTCTCAATGGATTTAGACGGTGCCCTATTTAAAGTGAATGTAGCTGTCTCTAGAGCGTATCCCCAAAATGATAGCGGTAAATCGGTAAGAGACATCATAGACCGCACCATATCCAATAGAGTGCGATTACGATGTTCGGCCACACCGTTTCGCTGAGGTGTTCTAGGCGGCGTGAGTTGTGAAACGATTCCACATTTCCTTAAGTGTGTACCAAATTCGTGACTTAAGTATTCTCCTCCACGATCTGATCGTAGGAACTTTATCTTTCGGTCACGTTGATTCTCCACCTCATTCTGAAATTCCTTGAACTTTTCAAAGGTCTCAGACTTGTGTTTCATTAAGTAGACATACCCATATCTACTTAAGTCATCAGTGAGAGTGAGAACATAATGATATCCTCCGCGAGCCTCAACGCTCAATTGACTGCACACATCAGTATGTATGATTTCCAACAAGTTGGTTGCTCGCTCCATTGTTTCGGAGAACGGAGTCTTGGTCATTTTGCCCATGAGGCACGGTTCGCATCTGTCAAACGATTCATAATCAAGAGACTCTAAAAGTCCATCAGCGTGGAGCTTCTTCATGCGCTTGACACCAATGTGACCAAGGCAGCAGTGCCACAAGTATGTGGGACTATCGTTATCAACTTTACATCTTTTGGCATCCACACTATGAACATGTGTAATATTACGCTCGAGATTCATTAAGAATAAACCATTAACCATCAGAGCATGACCATAAAACATATCTCTCATATAAATCGAACAACCATTATTCTCGGACTTAAATGAGTAGCCATCTCGTATTAAATGAGATCCAGATACAATGTTCATGCTCAAACTTGGCACTAAATAACAATTATTAAGGTTCAAAACTAATCCCGTAGGTAAATGTAGAGGCAGCATGCCGACGGCGATCACATCGACTCTGGAACCATTCCCGACGCGCATCGTCACCTCATCCTTCGCCAGTCTCCGTTTATTCCGCAGCTCCTGCTGTGAGTTACAAATATGAGCAACGGCACCGGTATCAAATACCCAAGAGTTACTACGAGTACTGGTAAGGTACACATCAATTACATGTATATCAAATATACCTTTGGTGTTGCCGGCCTTCTTATCCGCTAAGTATTTGGGGCAGTTCCGCTTCCAGTGACCCTTCCCCTTGCAATAAAAGCACTTAGTCTCAGGCTTGGGTCCATTCTTTGACTTCTTCCCGGTAACTGGCTTACCAGGCGCGGCAACATCCTTGCCGTCCTTCTTGAAGTTCTTCTTGCCCTTGCCCTTCTTGAACTTAGTGGTCTTATTGACCATCAACACTTGACGTTCTTTCTTGATTTCATCCTCTGCCGACTTCAGCATTGAGAACACTTCAGGAATGGTCTTCACCATCCCCTGCATGTTGTAGTTCATCACAAAGCTCTTGTAGCTTGGTGGGAGCGACTGGAGGATTCTGTCAATGACCGCCTCATCTGGGAGGTTAATGTTCAACTGGGTCATTCAGTTGTGCAACCCAGACATCTTGATGATGTGCTCACTGACAGAACTGTTTTCCTCCATCTTACAACTGTAGAACTTGTCGGAGACATCATATCTCTCGACCCGGGCAGGAGCTTGGAAAACTAGTTTCAGCTCTTCGAACATCTCATATGCTCCGTGATGCTCAAAATGCTTTTGGACCCCGGTTCTAAGCTGTAAAGCATGCCGCACTAAACGAGGGAGTAATCATCAGCACGAGTTTGCCAAGCGTTCATAACGTCTTGGTTCTCTAGGACGGGAGCGTCACCTAGCGGTCCTTCTAGTACATATTGCTTCCTGGCAGCTATGAGGATGATCCTCAGGTTCCGGACCCAGTCCGTATAGTTGCTGCCATCATCTTTCAGCTTGGTTTTCTCTAGGAACGCGTTGAAGTTCATGTTGACATGAGCGTTGGCCATTTGATCTACAAGACATATTTGCAAAGGTTTTAGACTAAGTTCACGATAATTAAGTTCTAATCAAATTATGAACTCCCACTCAGATTAGACATCCCTCTAGTCATCTAAGTGTTACATGATCCGAGTCGACTAGTCCGTGTCTGATCATCACGTGAGACGGACTAGTCATCGTCGGTGAACATCTTCATGTTGATCGTATCTTCCCTACGACCCGTGTTCGACCTTTCGATCTCCGTGTTCCGAGGCCATGTCTGCACATGCTAGGCTCGTCAAGTTAACCGTAAGTGTTTTGCGGTGTAAAATTGTCTTACACCCGTTGTATGTCAACGTAAGGATCTATCACACCCGATCATCACATGGTGCTTCAAAACGACGAACTGTAGCAACGGTGCACAGTTAGGGGAGAACACTTCTTGAAATTTTTAAGGGATCATCTTATTTACTACCGTCGTCCTAAGTAAACAAGATGTAAAAGCATAATAAACATCACATGCAATTATATAGTTGTGACATGATATGGCCAATATCATATAGCTCCATTGATCTCCATCTTCGGGGCTCCATGATCATCTTGTCACCGGCTTGACACCATGATCTCCATCATCATGATCTCCATCATCGTGTCTTCATGAAGTTGTCACGCCAACGACTACTTCTACTTCTATGGCTAACGCGTTTAGCAATAAAGTAAAGTAGTTTACATGGCGTTCTTCAATGACACGCAGGTCATACAAAAATAAAGACAACTCCTATGGCTCCTGCCAGTTGTCATACTCATCGACATGCAAGTCGTGAATCCTATTACAAGAACATGATCTCATACATCACAATTCATCATTCATCACAACTTCTGGCCATATCACATCACATGATCAATCGCTGAAAAAACAAGTTAGACGTCCTCTAATTGTTGTTGCATCTTTTACGTGGCTGCAATTGGGTTCTAGCAAGAACGTTTTCTTACCTACGAATAACCAGAACGTGATTTTGTCAACTTCTATTTACCCTTCATAAGGGCCCTTTTCATCGAATCCGCTCCAACTAAAGTTGGAGAGACAGACACCCGCCAGCCACCTTATGCAACTAGTGCATGTTAATCGGTGGAACCGGTCTCACGTAAGCGTACGTGTAAGGTTGGTCCGGGCCGCTTCATCCCACAATACCGCTGAAGCAAGAAAAGACTAGTAGAGGCAAGCAAGTTGACAAGATCCACGCCCACAAAAAAATTGTGTTCTACTCGTGGATTAGAGAACTACGCATAGACCTAGCTCTGATACCACTGTTGGGAACGTTGCAGAAAATTAAAAATTTTCCTACGGTTTCACCAAGATCCATCTATGAGTTCATCTAAGCAACGAGTCAAGGGAGTGAGTTTGCATCTACATACCACTTGTAGATCGCGTGCGGAAGCTTGCAAGGGGATGGTGATGATGGAGTCGTACTCGACGTGATTCAGATCACCGACGTCCAAGTGCTGAACGGACAGCATCTCCGTGTTCAACACACGTATGGGACGGGAGACGTCTCCTCCTTCTTGATCTAGCAAGGGGGAAGGAGAGGTTGAGGAAGATCGCACCAACGGCAGCACGACGACGTGGTGGTGTTGGTGCAGCAGTACTCCGACAGGGCTTCGCAAGCGCGTAACGGAGGAGGAGATGTGTTGGGGAGGGGAGGGGCTGCGCCTTGGAGGTGCGTACAACAGCCCTCCCCCACCCCTCTATTTATAGGGGAAGGGGAAAGGGGGGCCAACCCCTCTAGATGGGATCTAGACGGGGGGCGGCGGCCAGGGAGGGGGGACTTGCCCCCCAAGCAAGGGGGGCGCCCCCCTTAGGTTTTCCCCCCCAACCCTAGGCGCATGGGCCCAAGGTGGGTGGCGCGCCCAGCCCTCCAGTGGCTGGCTCCCTCCCCTTTACGGCCCATGTGGCCCTCCGGGAGGGGTGGCCCCTCCCGGTGGACCACTGGAACCTCTCCGGTGGCCCCGGTACAATACCGATAAGCCCCCGAAACTTTCCGGTGTCCGTATGACAACTTCCCATATATAAAACTTCACCTCCGGACCATTCCAGAACTCCTCGTGACGTCCGGGATCTAATCCTGGACTCCGAACAACATTCGGTAGTCACATACTAGTCTTCCTAATAACCCTAGCGTCACCGAACCTTAAGTGTGTAGACCCTACGGGTTCGGGAGACATGCAGACATGACCGAGACGACTCTCGGGCAATAACCAACAGCGGGATCTGGATACCCATGTTGGCTCCCACATGCTCCTCGATGATTTCATCGGTTGAACCACAATGTCGAGGATTCGATCAAAACCCTGTATACAATTCCCATTGTCAATCGGTACGTTACTTGCCCGAGACTCGATCGTCGGTATCCCAATACCTGGTTCAGTCTCGTTACCGGCAAGTCACTTTACTCGTACCGTAATGCATGATCCCGTGGCCAACACCTTGGTCACTTTGAGCTCATTATGATGATGCATTTCCAACACGCTCCCCTGCCTCGTGGGCCACCCGTAGCTCCACCGACGTTCTCCCTGCACCCATATATACCTACGTACCCTAAAACTTCCAGAACAGAAGATAGATCGAGAGTTCCGCCGCCTAAAGCCTCCAGAACCACCAAAAACCAATTGGGACCCCTTTCCGGTACCCTGCCGGAGGGGGGATCCATCTCCGGTGGCCATCTTCATCATCCCGACGCTATCCATGACGAGGAGCGAGTAGTTCACCCTCGGGGCTGAGGGTATGTACTAGTAGCTATGTGTTTGATCTCTCTCTCTCTCGTGTTCTCTCTCGTGTTCCATCTATGGCACGATCTTGATGTATCCCGAGCTTTGCTATTGTAGTTGGATCTTATGATGTTTCTCCCCCTCTACTCTCTTGTGATGAATTGAGTTTCCCCTTTGAAGTTATCTTATCAGATTGAGTCTTTTATGAACACTTGATGTATGTCTTGGTGATCAACTTGCACGTTTCGTGACATTGGGAACCTATGCATAGGGGTTGGCACACGTTCTTGATTCTCCGGTAGAAACTTTGGGGCACTCTTTGAAGTACTTTTTTGTTGGTTGGATAAATCTGAGATTGTGTGATGCATATTGTATAATCATGCCCACGGATACTTGAGGTGACAATGGAGTATCTAGGTGACATTAGGGTTTTGGTTGATTTATATCTTAAGGTGTTATTCTAGTAGAAACTCCAGGGGGTTGTTTGCGACACTTATAGGAATAGCCCAACGGATTGATTTGAAAGAATAACTTTGAGGTGGTTTCGTACCCTACCATAATCTCTATGTTTGTTCTCCACTATTAGTGGCTTTGGAGTGACTCTTTGTCGCATGTTGAGGGCTTGTCATATTATCTATCTATGTTATTATTGTTGAGAGAACTTGCACTAGCGAAAGTATGCCCTAGGCCATGTTTCCTACCACTGCAATACCGTTTACGCTCACTTTTACCACTTGTTACCTTGCTGTTTTTGTATTTTCAGATTACAAAAACTTATATCTACTATCTATTTTGCACTTGTATCAACATCTCTTCGCCGAACTAGTGCACCTATACAATTTACCATTGTATTGGGTGTGTTGGGGACACAAGAGACTTTTTGTTATTTGGTTGCAGGGTTGTTTGAGAGAGACCATCTTCCTCCTACGCCTCTTGCGGATTGATAAACCTTAGGTCATCCACTTGAGGGAAATTTGCTACTGTCCTACAAACCTGTGCACTTGCAGGCCCAACAACGTCTACAAGAAGAAGGTTGTGTAGTAGACATCAAGCTCTTTTCTGGCGCTGTTGCCGGGGAGGCTATGTAAGTGAAGGTATATCTTTAGATCGTGCAATCAAATCTTTTTGTTTCTTGTTTTAGCACTAGTATAGTTTATAAAAGAAAATTACAAAAAAAATGGAATTGAGTTTGTCTCATACGCTTCACCTTTTTAATAACATTCGTGAGTATGATGGAAAAGAAAATTGTGCCAAAGTGTTAGAAGAAGAAATCTATAAAATGTTTGGCAGTAAAAATATGAATGATGAGCATGATTGCAATGTTTTTAGTATGAATTCCTTGAATATCCATGATGCTAATGATATGCAAAGCCACAAGCTTGGGGAAGCTATGTTTGATGAAGATGATATTTTTTGTCCCCCAAGCTTTGATGAGCAAATTTACTATGATGAAAGCATGCCTCCTATCTATGATGATTATTGTGATGACACCTATGCTATAAAAAATAATGATAACCATGAAACTTAATTTTCAATCACATGATAGCTATTTTGTTGAGTTTGCTCCCACTACTATTGATGAGAATAGATTTGCTTATGTGGAGAGTAGTAAAAATTCTATGCCTGTAGATCATGAAAAGAATGCTTTAGGTGCTGGTTATATTGTTGAATTTATTCATGATGCTACTGCAAATTATTATGAGGGAGGAATATATGCTTGTAGGAATTGCAATAATATCAAGTTTCCACTCTATGTGCTTAAAGTTTTGAAGTTATGCTTGTTTTACCTTCCTATGCAAGTTGATTCTTGTTCCCATAAGTTGTTTGCTCAAAAAATCCCTATGCATAGGAAGTGGGTTAGACTTAAATGTGCTAGTCATATTCTTCATGATGCTCTCTTTATGTTTCAATTCTTATCTTTTATGTGAGCATTATTGTCATCATAATGCCTAGCTAGGGGCGTTAAACGATAGCGCTTGTTGGGAGGCAACCCAATTTCACTTTAGTTTCTTACTTTTTGATTCTGTTTAGGAATAAATAATCCATCTAGCCTATGTTTATATGTGGTTTTATGTTTTAGTTAGTGTTTGTGCCAAGTAGAACCTTTGGGAAGACTTGGGTGAAGTCTTTATGATCATGTTGTAAAAAACAGAAACTTTAGCGCTCACGAGATTAGCTAGAACTTTTTGCTAGAGAGTGCTATTGTCACGACCAGTTTTTCCGGGTATAAATTTCCAGAAAAAGGACCGTCGTGCTCATCAGCCCCAGGATTACTGTTAGCTGATGAGGCTCCAACTTGATACAGAAATTCCAAGCAAAATACAAAATATACAGTACAAGACCATTCTGGCCTGTGAGTACAACAAATGGTTCTAGTGGTTGATGGCAGAAGCGGTTTATGGATCATTAGTGTCTATGGGACTCCAATTCCCACAGGAACAGTTGACCAGGTTAACTCCTATCTCCACGAGGTTGCTATCTCCGTTGCTTAGGTTCCGGGGCTATCATCGCGTCGCTCCTCTCCGTGCAAGAAAATCTGGCCAAGACAATAGCCAGGGACAAGCCAGTGAGTACTTTGAATGTACTCGCAAACATTATGAACACAGGTATAATATAACAATGATGTGCTGAAAATATTTTATGCTCATGACGTCAGTCACAAAAGATAAATAAAACTCTGATGCGTGCAAGCAAGTTATTTATAAAATTGCAATAACATAGTAGTATTAAAATTTATGAAATAAATAACAAGCAATGCCACAGTCAGGCGTCTGAGCGACACCACATAAAGGGCTTTAGAAGAAATGCCATAGTCGGGCGTCTGAGCGACACCACATAAAGGGCTTTAAAAGAAATGCCACAGTCGGGCGTCTGAGCGACACCACATAAAGGGCTTTAAAAGAAGTGCCACAGTCGAGCGTCTGAGCGACACCACATAAAGGGCTTTAAAAGAAATGCCACAGTCGGGCGTCTGAGCGACACCACATAAAGGGCTTTAAAAGAAATGCCACAGTCGGGCGTCTGAGCGACACCACATAAAGGGCTTTAAAATAAACAATCATAGTGAATATCCCGGAGGTAGAACCATCCCAGAGATACTCGATAATAACAATTATGTCACGGGTTAGTCAACAATAATAATAATCATAATTATCACAAGTCACAAGTAGTAGTTCCAGTTCTGGTTAACAGTTTCACCTCCGAAGACCGACACTAAGACCGACACTTGACCCATCCCAGACTGTAATCCTTAACCATGGACACGGCTATTCGAATAGGTTTAATCTCTGCAGAGGGTGTACTCTTTACCCACGAGTAACGGATTTCTTTAGTCCATCGGGACTAATTCCGTCTACGGTCTTTTTGTTGAAAACACACCTAACTTGCATACACCAGCTTAACTCACACGTGTCTGGAATCACCCACAACACCTGTTAAGCAAACTCTAAGTGGGGAGGCTACAACCTCGCGTAGCATAGGATCAAATTTGTATCACGCGCTCTAAGGGGTGCCCCCCTCTCGGTCCCAACCGGAAACACCCATGCCCCCGGACCAGGTGGCCTGCCTAGCAGCTACAACCGGTATCTTCCACCCTGGCCTCTCTGTACGGTGTGTGCTATAAAGAGGTTGACAACTTACTGAACCGTACTCTACTTGCTGTAGAGACGAGTGGTAGTACGAAACAAGTATGGGGGTTACTGGCACAAGACTCGATCTACGGTCGACTCAGGAGGTTTAAGTATTCCCTGCATGATTAGCATAACGAATATATTTCAACCAACAGAGTCACCGCTCATATCACCTTACCATGCCATACGAGACATAACCGTCCCGACGAAGACCGGCGATAAACTCATGCCTACCCAAGGCAGAGATTTTCCCGGGTTCCTACCAGTATGCATGCAAGGCACATGAGGATGATTATCATCACAAGTGTGTTCATTTCCAACAACATGGAAATCAATAACATGCACCCATGCATATGATCATATCACATGAAATAACAAGTTTCTCCAAAGTGAGGTGATGTTATTAACGTGTCATCGAACACACAAATATATTATGCCGGGGTTCAGAATGCTTGCCTTCAGGTCACGGGAAGGCAGGGTGCATTTCAAACTCTTGAAATATTTCTCCTCTCTTCAAAAATCCTATTTTAGCAATATGAATGAATTAACACACAAAATAAAAACAGCACAAAAAGTTGTGCTGAAATTTTTTCAAATAAATCTTAAAATAAACTAGACAATATTTGAGAGAGGTAGGAAAAAGAATTAATTCATTTGGACTTATATTTAAAAAGATATAACCAGTCAAAGTTTTGGTCAAATCTGATTTTAAATAAAACAGAAAAAGGAAAACGTTTTAGAGGGGAATACGCTTTCGGTGCAGGGAAAACGTACTGGGGAATTATACGTCTTCACTTAAACACGTGGACCGGCGTGGGGTCACTGAGAGTGGGCCCGCCCGGCCCACTGGTCAGGTTTGACCAGTCGCCGCGCGTCGTCTCCCTCCTCTGCCCGAGCGGGGCGGGGCTCCGGCGATCGTCGCCGGCGTTTTGCTGCTCCTCACGGGCCCCCGAGGGTAGGGATGGATCCGCATGGCTGGGGCGGTTCTCCCGGTGGTCGTAGGGTCATCGGAGGTGGGGTAAATCGCCGGCGGCGAGTTCCGCGGCGGAGGAAAGCTTCGGTGGCGAAGTGGTTTTGGGGTGGCGGTGGTTCCCGATCAAAATTGAGAAGGGGAAAAGGTTCACGGGAGGGAGAGGAAGCTCCTGGTGGAGAGAGTGGAGAGGGGGAGGCTCTGGAGGCGCCGGCAGGGCCTGGGCAGTGACGGCGGCTGCAGTCACCGGAGGTGGGGAAGAAGGCCTCCCTGGGTTGATTGGCTGCCAAAGGGGCCCCTAAGGAGATGGCTTGAGGTCGCCTGCGTGCGGAGATGAGCTCGGGCTCCTTATATAGGCGAGGCAAGGCGGTTCCGCGGCGGCCGTGGATAAGTTCTCCGGCGGACCGCCTCTCTGTAGCTAGGGCGACGTGGCGGCGACGACGGCTTGCGGACAAGGCTGCAGATGAGCTTGAGCTGTTCAAGGGGGCATCTGGCGAGCGCTGGTGGCTTGGGCGGCGCCGTCCATGGCAGAGGCTGCCGTGGCCGCCTGCTAGCCGCCGTTGCCGACCTGACGGCGGCGCTGTTGGGCGCCAAGGGGGGCTTGGCTGGTTCCTGTGAGCGGATGAGGTTGGGGGGTGCGGCTCTGCAGGCGAGCAAGGGTCGGGGCGCGACGCGGCGACCCGAGCGCATGCACGTGCAAAACGCGCGCTCTGGGCGCGCCTAGACCACGCTCGTTACGTGCTCGACAAAATGCCAGGGTATCCTAGAGTGCTTGAGAGGGGTTGGCAAATAACAGGACTGGGTTAGGGTTAGCAAGGGGATCAAAGGACATGGTGGTTTGATCAGGGGCTCAAGTTTACAATGTAAACTTGAAATCATGCCAAATCTGGCCATGCACATAGGGTGTTTGACAAAATGCCAAAGGCATCTAGGCAATTCTTGGGGTGGCCAAATTCTCCAGATCAGGGTCTCTATAGTTGAAAGAGAGGGTGGTGAGATTAGTTGGTGGAAAGCACAAACTTGCTAGTGCAAGTTTTATAGAACTTCAAATCTGGACAGGATGTGAATGGCATTATTTCATGAACCAAAAATATGCCAATAGTTGCATTCTCCTGGACTTAGGATTTTAACATGGAGGACTACAAGTAGGAGAAAGAATCAAGGGCTAAAGAGCAAGCAAAAATATGGTTGTTGTACAAACCATCATGATGGACCAGAATGAAGATGAGGTTGTTTCACTCAAAATTTGCAAATAACACCACTAGGTTTTTTGCATAAAGTTCAATCATAGGCTATTAGAAACATCCCATAATTTTGGTGGAGGCTAGAGAGAATTATTTAAAAGGGTTGTAGTGCAAAATTGCTCTCTGGACAAGAGAAGAGAATTGGGTGTAGAGCTCAAAAAAATTTCAAGAATAAAAGATGTTTTTGTATAAAAGTGATTTAAGAACATCACATGGCATCTCCAAATTTTGGTTGGAATTTTAAGTGAATTTATCAAATGGTTGTAGTTCAATTATGGCCATTTTAACCTTGAAAATCTTTTTTTTTCAAAAATAAACATCAAGCAACTTAATTATTTAATTAGTTCTATTAATATAAGAAAAGTTTTTCCTGAGTGTTTAAACAGGTCAAATAACATTAAAAAAAGGTTTTCACTTTGGGAGAAACTCCAAAAAAAAACAAGGGAGGAAATGGTTAAAAATAAAAAGGGGCCCAAAAAATAAAAGTTTGAATTTCCTGGTAAGATTTTAATTTTATAAAAACAAGGCCAAAATTTTGGGGTGTCACAGCTATTTAGTTGATTCTTTTTTCATATGATTACTAGACAAATCCCTCAGGTCAACCAATTTATTTTATAATTTTTGGAGTTCCAGAAGTTTGCGTTAGTTACAGATTACTACAGACTGTTCTGTTTTTGACAGATTCTGTTTTTCGTGTGTTGTTTGCTTATTTTGATTAATCTATGGCTAGTAAAATAGTTTACAAATCATAGAAAAGTTGGAATACAGTAGGTTTAACACCAATATAAATAAAGAATGAGTTCAGTATAGTACCATGAAGTGGAGCTTTGTTTTCTTCCGCTAACGGAACTCACGAGTTTTCTGTTAAGTTTTTTGTGGTGAAGTTTTCAAGTTTTGGGTAAAGATTTGATGGACTATGGAATAAGGAGTGGCAAGAGCCTAAGATTGGGGATGCCCAAGGCACCCCAAGGTAATACTCAAGGATAACCAAGAGCCTAAGCTTGGGGATGCCTCGGATGGCATCCCCTCTTTCGTCCACGTCCATCGGTAATTTACTTGGAGCTATATTTTTATTCACCACATGATATGGGTTTTGCTTGAAGCGTCACGTCATTTTATTTTTTTTGCTTGGTTTTAGTTAGAATAATGTTTTGCATCTTTAATTTCAATAAAAAAGTCAAGGATAGCCTTTGCCATGCTTATTTTGCAAGTATGCATGTTGCTGTTTGAAAACAGAAAGTTTAGCGCTGTTGCAAAAATTAATTAGAAAAGTCAGAGAGTGGTATAATGTTGAATCTTTTTGCATATTGAGATATGATAAATTTATTACAGTTGGAATTTTAGTTCATAATTTTTGGAGTTAGGGAAGTATGATTAATATTGCATTCTTTACAGACTATACTGTTTTGACATATTGCTATTATGTTTGCATTGTTTGTACATGTTTGCTTGTTTAATGATTCAGAGGAATTTAGTATGCAATGTTGAATAATAATTTTATTGATTTGCTACAGTAGAAAATGATAAGGTTTTGCATTGGTTTATATTAACCTATCTCACGAGTTCTTGTTGAGTTTGTTGTGAATGAAGCTTTTGATAAAAAGAGAACCCATGATAAGAGAGGAATTAAGGAGACACAAAAGTTCAAGCTTGGGGATGCCCAAGGCACCCCAAGATAATATTTCAAGAAGTCTCAAGCATGTAAGCTTGGGCATGCCCCCGGTAGGCATCCCACCTTTCTTCTTCAACAACTATCGGTTAGTATCGGTTGAGCCTAAGTTTTTGCTTCTCCACATGAGTTGTGCTATCCTTGCATTGTCATTTTATTTTGTTTTTCTTGCTTCTTGAATACAATACCAGGATCTGAAATTCTTTATTGAGAGAGAGTCTTCGCATATTTGCATAATTATGTTGCTACTCATTGATCTTCACTTATATCTTGTTGGAGTAGTTTTTCATTTACTCGTGTTCTTCACTTATATCCTATGAGTAAATGATTGAATGAGTTGAATGTCATAAATCTGAAATTATATATATTTCATTTGCTTATCCCATGGGGAGTAATGACTTTACATCTAAGAAGTAGAGGTTGTAAATTTATTGACGGTTAGCAAGCATTGTATTAGTTATTTGAACAATTCATGATAGAATATTGAAGGAAGAGAGATTTCACATATAAATATATTATCATAGACATCTTTTATAATTGTGAGCACTCATTAAGTATGACATGCTAAAGAGTTGATGTTGGACAAGGAAGACAATGTAATGGGTTATGTTTTCTCGCATCTCAGTTAAAGTATACTAGTCACGAACCCGTGCCTCTGCACGGGCTAGTATTTTGTATGAATACATTATTTTAACCCTTTCGTGATAAATTACATGAATGATAGATATGGCGACGTAGCAATGATCTCCTGGATTTTTGTCAGTTTAGCACCTAGTGGTTCATTTTCTACCGGCTGGGAAAATGTTTATATTTCCTTTTACAACAGTATTGAAAACCAACGTGGTAATTTTTGTAGGCATACTGAAGCAGAAACAAATGTCTTACAAAAAGTATAACTTTTAAAGATATAAGTAAACTTAAAATGGTTTCATTTAATTACTATTTCTTCCAATGTTCCTTGTTATGGCGTTCTGATTAAGCACATTTTTATGCGTAAGCATCAACGTATAAGCAAACCAAAACCATCGTTAGCTTCATTTTAGAAGTTAAAAGCCTTATTTTGTACACTTAGAAGACCTAATGGTTACATATATGGTAACAAAACAAATATTATACTTTCTTTATATGAACTAAACATGAAAGGTTTTTCATGTTAATTAAGCATATATTTTCTTTAATTACACCATCTAGGTGTCCCAATGTGTATGATACCGGTAAATGGCCTCATGTAAACATAATCTAGTTTTCCTCTATACCCAAATATTTATGAAGCAATTTGGTGTGTACTACTTCCTACCATTCAAAAGCTCATGTATCACCATTCATCATCCAAAGGAATCAGCTAAAACATGCAGTCTTGCACTTCTCCTATTCATATGATCAAAAGAGTCCTTCGGTCGTTTGGCACCCATGTGGGTACTGAAAGCAAACCACCTAAGAGAGTGAAGAGAAATAGATGGAATGTATAACTCTCAAGTTCAAGATTTTATCAACCGGACGTTCCAATTAATAAGTTACCAAGATAATCAACCAAATGTAAATAGGTTTACCTTGAAATACGATATCATGACATATGTCTCTTTGAAGAAGTGCAAATAAGACTGTCGAAGCCAGATCAGGTCTACTGAATGATGTGTTTTAAACTTGATGACCATAGGGATATTTCATCCTATGTGACGGTAGTTACTCTGGAGCTGCACCATCAAAAAAGAAACTTCGTCGTCATGAGATTTTAAGTTCCAAGTGTGTTGATTTTATCACTTTAAAGGAACATACAATTGGTAGTATGCAGAGTACTTGTAGATGTGACATGATCTATCTCTCTAGCAGGCCGATGTGAGCATATCCATCATTTTCTCAAAGCTGTTACGCATGGCTGAATACAAAGAGGCCACTGGGAAGCGGTGCATAGGGTGTATTACTGTTCATAAGCAATAGCAGCAGGCAAAAAATATGCTCTCCCTGAAGCTAAAGCTTGCCCATCTAGATCCACTGACTGATGTGCTACAGAGCAAATCTCCAGAGGACTTTTGGGTATCAATACTAATCTTGAAGAATAGCATCGATGGTAGAAGAGTTAAACAAATGAACCACAACGTTTACACGCATGTCTATAGTAGTGTACAGAATCATGAACAGCACAGAACTCTTTTGATAGTCTAGGGCAGAAGATTTAGTCCTGCTCAAATTACTAACATTTGCGATGGAAATTGCGGAGGCTAGCATCAAATTTTTGGACTGGCATTAAAGATAAATTATTTCCTTAAAAAGTACGTATGAAGAGTGGTAGATTAAAGGATACTGATTTACTTCCCTGCTGAATCGACGCAGGGCGATGGACCACAGAATCGAACGGCGTCGAGCAAGTTGACAACTCTGCCACCATTCCAACCCTGAGTGTCAAAGTAGAAGCAAAATCAATTAAAAGCACTACATAAAAACTGATGAGAAAATTATATACTCACATAACTTGCTTGTAATGTTCTGATAGGAGGACAACGTGTTCCGAACCAACTTAGATAATGATGGGCAATAATAATTAACAAACAATCAGATCGTTGAATACCCATATCCAATACTCCCAGGAATTAATAGATCAATTCATGTTACAAAATTTCAACCTCTAAACTATCTGAATGTAGCTAGTGCACATACAAAAATAAGGACGCAACACACATGTTCTATTGTGCCAATCGTTGAACTTTGGCAAGGCAAGGCTAAAAATCCTAAACTCAAATCCTTCAGAACTTATAGCCTCAGCGATGAATTGAAATTGGCATGTACTTGCTAAAAATTATCATCTAAAACATTAATCTAATTCAGACATGTAGCAGATACAAATTTTATTAGATGTGTTTCTATTTTATAAGAAAGCACCACACAGAGCCCATGGAAATTTTTGATAGGGAGCAAAGTAGCTAACAGGCATAACTTACAAAGTAGATACGTGGGAATACCTTACATCCCTTTTTGCCCCACGCCTGGATGCCTTGGCAGCCGAATACACGGTCAAATCTGTACTGGTGACCATGATCACGCCGATCACAAACCAAGCCGTTTCTTTTATCTAGCCGAGAACATGAAGTACATGTACATCTGACTTGGAAGCTGTAAGAACTTACGTGAGGATGGCATGTCTGCCTTATCAGAGTCCGGCCAGTGCTGCATGCATGAAGCACGATTCCTGCTACGCAGGGACGTACCCAGTAGGAACGGGCATCTTATCTCGTCGGCCGGGAACAACTTGGCAGCCTAGATTGAAACTTGTCGCCTAAAAGATTTCGTACACTTTATTTTTTCCCTTTTTCAAGAGATTGAGGGGAGATTAGGAGCTAGAAGAGAAGACGCGGCAAGGCGGAGGATGAGGAAGAGCGGCGAACGCCCGATGATACTTCAATTGGGAGGGGAGGGAAACTGATCTCGAGGTTAACCTAGGCCTGGTGGGTGTCGGTGTACTAATGTAGGGGTACCTTAGTACCCCGAACTCGTGCACTGGCAGTCGTAGCACCCCCGCAGCAAGGCTTGCTGGGCGCCCGTCAAGACCCTCCGCCACTTCATATTACTGCCATTCAAGAACAAAGTATCAACTAAGAAGACAAAGCCCCGGCAAGAGGAGCTTGCCGGGAAGGATAAGACCCCGGCGAAAGAAGCCCATCGGGAAGGACAAAGATCCCGGCAAGAGGAGCTTGCCGGGAAGGCCAACCAAGGCACTCCAGATAACTTGCCGCGACGCCCCGCGCGTCCCGACAAGGCTCGGCGGCCGGCAAGCTCGCCGGCGCGACAAGAGGAGAGCCGCGGCGAGGCGCTTGCCGCGGCAAGGCTGCCGCCATACACCCAAGCTCCAGCGCATCCAATGACGTGTCACGCCAAGACCATCTCAGAAGCACGTGGCGAAGCGCTGTGCGGCCATGCGGTGCGAGGTGGTGAACGAAGATGACAAAGGGGCCATCGTGGCGATCGGTGGCGCCCCTAACGGTCGCCTCCCTGCACTGTTGGGGCGATCAGACGGGCATTAAATGCCCTTGTCTCCTGCCGTCAGAGTTAGGTAGGGGACACTGTTGAGCACTGTTGTACCAACCCGCGTTTTTACCTTTCTGCCCCTCTTCCTACGCTGCCACCTGTGGGTAACCCCCTTAGTCTATAAAAGGGATGCCCATGCGCACGTAGAAGGGGTTCGGCTCATGCGACGCATCCACCACCAATATACGCTCGAGCTCTCGAGCAAGAGAAAATACAAAACACAAGGCAGCAGTAGGAGTTTTATCTCTCCGGAGAGCTCCGAAGCTGGGTAAAAACCCCTCGCGTGCCGTCGCCTCGATCTGCTCTGCGTGCGCCCTCCGCCTCCTCACTGTACCAAGAAGGGGCTCCTGCCCCATAGGTGCTCGTGCCCACAGCGTAACCACGACATCTTTGGCGCGCCAGGTAGGGGGGCGTCGAGGTCGTGCATATCTGATCCGGCGTCTGCGCGCACCGCATCAGCTCCTTCATCAACATGCCACCGAAGAAGAAGGCTTCGGGGTTGGCCGCTCCGTCTGCCACCGTCCCACCGCCTCCCGAGCAAACGGGCGGTGGGGTGGACGCCGGCGGAGGAGCGGGCGCCAGCGGGGGAACTCGCATCGTCACCCGTTCCAAAGACAAGGCCCCGCAAGGTTCCGCGTCTGCGCATCGACCGCACCCCTCCCAGGAGGTGCAAGATCGACAACGCCACGGTCCTCCTAGCACCGTGCTCACATTGGAACAAGGCCAAGCTGGTGGGTCTCGGGACATTCAAGGCCAACATGCGCCCCAACACGCTGGCACGAGCGCAGTGCGGTCGCCTGGTCGAGATGCTGCTCCTTCTAACACTGTTAGGAGTTTGAGCATGTCTCGCACCTCGCGTCGCTTGCCACCGCCGCCCAAGAGTCCAGAGGAAGCTCTGCCCCGAGCCCAGCTGCTCCTAGATTACCCTCCAGCACCCGACAAGATCGATGACTGGAGGGCAACCATTTACAGCCTCATCGGCTTCGCCAACGGCGACAAGCCCCGGCAACCGAGCCCGTCGAAGCCCCGGCAAGACGCCCAGGCGCAAGCCGACGCCGACAAGACCGCTGGGGGTGCCACCACCGTGCGCTCCCAGCCCCGAAGGCCAAGATCGCCAACTCGCCGGGCCAACCTTGACGCTGACTCCACCGCGTCATCGGACTAGCGAACTCGCCGTGATCAACGCCAAGTTCTTCAAGAATGACGACACGAAGACGCTCGCACTCGCATCGAGCGCAGAAGGGAAGCGTGGCGTTAATCCGTCCAGCGCGCTGGGCCCTCTGTCGATATGCAAGCGCCAGGGGAACCAGGCGACTTGCCGTAGGCGGCAGGTTGCCCTGCGTTCACCCTTGAGCTGCGGCAAGTCCAGTGGCCCAGAACCAAGAACTTCAAGCCAGACGTGCCCGAGAAGTACGATGGCAGGATACATCCGTCAGAATTCCTCAGCGTCTACACCATCGCGGTGCAGGCTGCCGGAGGATGCGACGAGAAGATCCTTGCCAACTACTTCCCGCTGGTGCTCAAGCCCAACGTCAGATCTTGGCTCATGCACTTGCCGGATGGCTCCATCTCTTCGTGGGCGGACCTGTGTCATCAGTTTGTCGGCGCCTTCACAAGCGGCACCAAACCCCATGGCCAGGAGAGTGACCTGCATCTGCTCGTCCAAAAGGAGGGAGAGCCCTTGCGTAAGTACATACAGAGATTCAGTCAGGTGCAACGCAACATCCCAGACGTCCACCCTGCCACGGTTATCAGCGCATTCCATCAAAACGTGCGTAACCGCAGGATGAGGGAGGAGATGGCGATGTGCAAGATCAGAGACGTCAGCGAGTTATATGCTCTAGCCGACAAGTGTGCACGGGCTGAGGAGGGGAGGAAAATCCCCGGAGATACTGCAGGAGCTGAAGGATCCGACAGTGAAGATGCTGCCCCGACAAGGAGGAATCGGAGGCGGAACAACAGAAAAAGAAAAGCTAAGGATGTGCTAGCTGTTGTGCATTCCGGCGACGGAGGTGGTTCCGACAAAGCCAAAGCTAGTGAGTCCGGCGAGGCTGTGGTAGCCGCCGACAAGCAGGATGGCTCCGGCAAGCAGTATTGCAAGATCCACCGCACCAAGGGCCATGACCTCCAAGCCTGCAAGAAAGTTGAGCAGATGGCAGAGCTACAAAAAGCTGAGTACGAGCGCCGCGACAAGGAGAGGGCCCAGGGAGGAGGCGGAGGATCCGGCAGGAAGTTTCCCGCACGAGGAGGGCGCCACGGCAAGGCCAAGCCGCGGCAAGGAGACAGGCCTCCCCGTGGCCGCGACAAGGACGAAGATGAAGATGAGGATGACGAGGTGGAGGAAGATGAAACTGATGACCAAGAGTTTCGTAAGGCAACAGAGGTGTTGTGCATTGACGGTGGTGCCTCTCTGCACACCTCGCACCGCCAACTCAAGCAGTGGGTGCGAGAAGTGAATGCAGCAGAGCCGTCCGTCGAGTCGCGCAAGCCTCTGAAGTGGTCCAGCACGGCCATCATCTTTGATGTTGAGGATCACCCTGATCGCATCACTGCGGTCGGGTGTTTGCCGATGTTGGTCTCGCCAACAATCCGCAACCACAAGGTCACGAAGATGTTGGTTGACGGCGAGGCCGGCCTGAATCTGATCTCCTCCGCAGTGCTCCTGAAGCTCCAGATTCCCGACAGTGAGCTCGAAGAGACCGGTACCTTTCAAGGAATAAACCCGGGAAGGAGCAAGCCGAAGGGGAAGATCACACTGCCAGTGACATTTGGCAGCGAGCTGAATTTCAGGACAGAGAGGGTCACATTCGACGTCGCTGATTTCCCATTGCCCTACAATGGGATACTCGGCTGACCAGCACTTGCCAAGTTCATGGCAGCCTCTCACTACGCATACAATGTGCTCAAGATGCCTGGTCCGATAAGCGTCATTTCTGTTCAAGGCGACAAGAAGGATGCACTTATCTGCGCCGACAAGATCTACCGGGAAGCAGCAGCCGCGGCAGAGTGCAAGCCACTTGCCGCTGAAGCTCCCCAGGTAAAGAAGAAGACCAAGTCCGGCAAGAACAGCTCTGATGCCCACTCCGGCAAGCGCACCTCTTTGGAGTGCTGCGCTGCCGTCGAGGACGCACCGTCGAACTCCACCGGCAAGTGCAAGAAGGCAAAGACAGCTTCACCGGAAACCAAGAAAGTGGCCGCCAAGGAGGACGGCACTGGTGGTACCTTCACCATCAGTGCCACGCTTAATCCTAAATAGGAAAACGCGCTCGTTGCTTTCCTGCGGGCGAATGTCGATGTGTTCGCATGGCAACCATCTGACATCCCCGATGTTCCCAGGGAAGTGATTGAGCACCACCTTGCCGTCTGCCCTCACGCGCGGCCCGTCAAGCAAAGAGTCAGAAAACAAGCAGTGGAGAGACAAGAGTTCATTGCAGAAGAGATCAGGAAGTTGGAAGCAGCAGGCCTGGTCCGAGGAGTGCTCCATCCGACGTGGTTGGCCAATCCAGTGGTCGTGCGCAAAGCAAACGGGAAGTGGAGGCTTTGTATTGACTTCACTGCTGTTAATAAAGCTTGTCCCAAGGATCCATTTCCCTTGCCGCGCATTGACCAGATCGTCGACTCCACGGCAGGATGTGATCTTCTTTCATTCCTTGATGCATACTCAGGATATCATCAGATCTTCATGGCAAAAGAGGATGAAGAGAAAACTACGTTCATTACTTCGTGTGGCACGTACTGTTTCGTACGGATGCCTTTCGGGCTAAAGAATGCTGATTCAACATTTGCAAGAGTAGTCAGCCATGCTTTTGAGCCACAGCTGCACAGAAACGTAGAAGCATACATGGATGACATAGTGGCCAAGAGCAAGGACAAAGAGACTCTGATCCAAGATTTGGATGAGACCTTTGCAAATCTGCGCAAAGTCAATCTCAAGTTGAACCCCGAAAAGTGTGTGTTCGGAGTTCCTTCCGGCAAGCTTCTCGGGTTCTTTGTGTCTCAGACGGGGATTGAAGCCAATCCCGACAAGATCAAGGCTATTGAGCAAATTGAAGCACCAAAGCGCGTCAAGGATGTACGAAGGCTTGCCGGCTGCGTTGCTGCTCTCAGTAGATTCATTTCCAAGTCTGCTGAACGCGCCCTGCCATTTTTCAAAATTTTGAAAAAGGCGGGTCCCATGAAATGGACCCCAGAAGCGGAGGCTGCACTGCAGGACTTGAAGAAATATTTGTCCTCCACTCCAACCCTTGTCGCACCTAAGCCACAAGAGAAGTTGCTGCTATACCTGGCTGCGACCAATCAAGTGGTTAGTGATCCGTTAGTAGCGGAGAGGGAGGCAGATGATGAGCCAGCGGCCGCGGCAAGCGAGTCCGGCGACAAGCAGGGGGCTTCTCCGACAAGCTCCGGCCCGACAAGCCCTGATCCGACATGTTCCGCCTCTGCCAAGGATGGATGTGTGCAGTTGCCGGAAGAAAAACAGAAGAAGAAGGTGCAGCGCCCAGTTTACTTTGTAAGTTCCCTTTTGCAGGGGGCTAGATCAAGGTACTCTGGTGTGCAGAAATTGCTTTTCGGCCTACTCATGGCCTCAAGGAAGCTGCGCCATTACTTTCAAGCACATGAGATCACGGTTGTCACTCATTTCCCGCTGAAGAGGATACTGCAGAATCCAGAAGCGACAGGCAGGATTGTTGAGTGGGCATTAGAATTGTCAAGCTTTGGCCTCAAGTTTGAAAGTACTTCAACTATTCAGAGCTGGGCATTGGCGGAATTTATAGCAGAATGGACGCCGACGCCGGACGAAGAAACTCCGGAGAAGAGCATCCCCGTCAAGGAAGCTAGCAAAGAATGGATCATGTACTTTGATGGTGCCTTCTCGCTGCAAGGCGCCGGTGCCGACGTACTACTTGTCGCCCCCACCGGGGAGCACCTCAAGTATGTGGTCCAAATGCATTTTCCCAAGGAGCAAGCAACGAACAATACCGCAGAGTATGAAGGCTTGCTTGCCGGACTTAGGGTAGCAGCAGAACTTGGGATCAAAAAGCTTATTGTCAGGGGTGACTCGCAGCTTCTCGTCCGTCAAGTGAACAAAGATTATCAGAGTCCGTTGATGGAAGCCTACATCGATGAAGTGAGAAAGCTAGAAGAACATTTTGACGGCCTGCAGATGGAACACGTTCCTAGAGCTCAGAATGACGTTGCAGATAGCCTATCGAAATGTGCTGCACTTAAGTTGCCTGTGGAACCAGGGATTTTTGTGCTCAAGCTGACTCAGCCCTCCATCACACCATCAACTGGACAGAGCAAGAAGAGAAAATTGCCTGCTGGCGACCACTTTCCGGCAGAGCTTCCCGAAGCCGCCGCCAAGAAGGTTCCCAGGCTCAACACAGAAATAGCTGAGGAGCAGCCTGCTCCAACAAGCCCCAGGGCTTATTTCGTTGAAGCAGAAGCTCCCGACAAGTTGTGTCCCGGCACGCTTGCCGGGGAGCATCACGCTCCGGCAGGATCCTTGATCCTTGCCGTCGAAGCGGATGTTCCCGCAGCAACATTTGCGCCTTCAGTCCTTGTTGTCGAGCCACAAGCACCAACATGGGCACAGCAGATAGTCCATTTTCTTCAGATAGGAGAACTTCCCGAGGAGCAAGAAGCAGCAGAGAAAGTAGCCCGGCAATCAAGTATGTACCAGTTTGTCGATGACATACTGTACAGAAGGAGATTCAACAGAGTGAAATTGAAGTGCATCTCCTGGGAAGATGGACAGAAGCTGTTGGCGGAGATACATGGTGGCATATGTGGTCACCACATTGGCGCGAGAGCCCTTGCCGGCAAATCTTTCCGGCAAGGTTTCTTCTGGCCGACAGCCCTCCAGGATGCAACTGCACAAGTAACCAAGTGTGAAGCGTGCCAGTTCCATTTCAAACAGATTCACCAACCAGCCCAAGCTCTCCAAACAATCCCTTTATCCTGGCCCTTTTCGGTCTGGGGGCTCGAAATCCTCGGCCCTTTCCCCCGAGCTGTCGGGGGCTTTGAGTACTTGTACGTGGCAATCGACAAGTTCACAAAGTGGCCTGAAGTGGAACCAGTGAGAAAGGTGACAGCACAGTCAGCAGTCAAGTTCTTCAGGTCGATTGTTTGCCGTTTTGGGATCCCTAACAGGATCATCACCGACAATGGCACACAATTTACGAGTCACACCTTCATGCAGTACGTCCAAGATCTTGGCGCCAAGATCTGCTTCGCTTCTGTTGCTCACCCGAGAAGCAACGGTCAAGCGGAGAGGGCGAACGCTGAAGTGCTGCGCGGGCTCAAGACCAGAACTTTCGACAGGCTGCACAAGTGCGGAAGAAATTGGATCGAGCAGTTGCCGGTGGTTCTTTGGTCGATCAGGACGACGCCAAATCGAGCCACTGGCCAGACACCTTTTGCTCTTGTCTATGGAGCAGAAGCAGTTCTCCCCACGGAACTCGTATACGGATCACCACGAGTGCTTGCTTATGATGAGCTTGAGCAAGAGCAGCTGCGGCAAGATGACGTGCTGCTCCTCGAGGAGGATCGTCTTCAGGCTGCTGTGCGAGCTGCTCGCTACCAGTAAGCTTTGCGCCGCTACCATAGCCGCAAAGTTAATGCCAGAAGCTTCAAGGAAGGCGACCTTGTTCTTCGGCACGTTCAATCCGCCAAGAATTCCAACAAGTTGACGCCGAAGTGGGAAGGCCCTTATCGGGTGAAACGAGTCACTAGGCCCGGAGCTGTCCGCCTTGAGACCGAAGATGGCATTCCGGTGAGCAACTCCTGGAACATAGAGCATCTTCGCAAGATTTGTCCATAAGGCGCGGTTGTCGGGCCCCGTTCCGGCAACCACCTTTTGTACAAGCCTTGCCGCTGTTGCATGTAACCCTTTGTACAAAGCCGGGCGCAGATCCCGTGCGTAAATAAAGCTCATGTGCTCAGCACATCCATGTCAGTTCCATGCTTTATATATATGTGTGTATTATGCATGCACTGTCTAACATTTTGTGCAGCACTCGACCCCGGTAAGCAATAACGAGCCTTAAGGTTCTATATCATTATTTTCTCTTCTTTCTTCTTGAAGAAAGGGTTCCCTCGCGCACAAGTTTGTCGGGGGGGAGGGAGAAGAGATAAAGATGGCGACCAGGCGTCATTCAAAAGAAGTGTTTTCTTGCTGGAGAACGAGCCTTGCCGGAGGACAAGTAACAGAAAAGCTAAGTTGCCAAAGCATGAGCATCTAGTTTTCAAAAATTTTGTGTTATCCTCCTTGAACGATCCGCACTTTGTATGAAAAACCTGTGCGCAAAGGAACCTGCCTACAACTGATCACGCCCTTATTTTGTTTCGAGTCCGCTCAACAACTTAAGCGAGTTGTGATTTGTGACGGCAAGGTTGTTTGCCGGACGCGGTACTGCGCAACTTGCTGATGTTCCGCACTCAGCGCTTGCGGTCAAGGTACCTGCCCAGCGAGCTTTCCTAAAAGCGTAAGGTCAAGGCATACGAAGGAAGCATCAAGTAGAGGGGATAACATAACAGTAGATACCTAAAGATAAAAGTTATGATACAAAAAATGAATGGTTGCAGTTCTAACGGACTGTTTCTGTGACCTGGTCAACAGCGACAAGGGAAAGAAAATGGACGGCCTAATCTACGCGATCGCCGTCAACCCGCTTGATGCTGGCAACCTTGTCCACAATGGGTGCGACAAGGGCTTTGAGCGACTCCACATCAACACCAGGCGGCAAGCTTTTGAGGATCTTCTTGAAGTCGACGTCTGGTTGGCGATAAGCCACCTTCACCAGCACCTTCTGGAGGGCCCCGGCGCAGACATCGCGCGACTCGTCGGCCAACTTCTTCGGGATCCTTTCCCGGAGCTGCTAGAGAGCCGTCACCACGCCCTTGAAGAAAAGCGTGAGCTTGGCACTGGGCTGGATATTTTCCTCAGTGGAATACCCAAAGCCCGCCAAGTCAAGCTTCGCTAGCTCCTCGTCGATAGATGCAGCGATGTTGACGAGGACCTCCGTCCAGAGCTCCACCGTGGTCTTGAAGGTGTTCTGGGTCTCGGCGGCCCTCGTCAGCAGCTCCACATTGTCCTTGAGCTCCTTCCTCAAGTCGTCCTCTCGCTTCTTGGCGGCGTCCAGCGTCTCCACCAAGGTGGCCAGTTTCAGCTCCAGGTCAGCACTCGAGTCTTTGGCGGCGTTCAGCTCCTTGACCTTCTCGGCAAGCTGGACTTGCAGATCGCCATGAGCACGTGCATCCTTCTCGCGTTCGCGCTGGAGAGCGGCAAGCCCTTCGTCCTTCTTTGTCATGTCTGCCTCCAGTTACGTCACCTTCACCTCTAGCTCCTTCTTGGCGGCCTCGGCAGCCGCGGCAGCATCCTTTGCCCCTTTGAGTGCCCCACCAAGTGATTGCTCCCGGACGTCGAGCTCCTCTTCATAGCTATCCAAGCTCGCCTTTTTCTGTATCAGCTCACCGTCTCGCTTGGACAGCTCCTCGGCGGTGAGCCTCTACTGCTCCTCGGCTTCAGCCTTCTCCAGGATGAACGCCTTCTTCGCCTCGTCGAGCTGCGCCCTCTCCTCAGCAATGGACCGGAGGGCCTCCTGGTTGCGGATCTTGAGCTCCTCCGCATGTTTCTCTATGTTGACTCCAGCCTGCGCGACAAGCGCTTCCCGGGACTCAAGCTTCCCGTGACACCAGCTTTCGGAGCAGCCGCTCCTCTTCGGACTCGCCACTGCTGCCGCTTGGCTTGTCAACCACTGCCAGCCCAGCAGAGGCGAGTACTTCCCCGTCGAACTCCTCCCTTTCTATTGGCGCCCTGGAGCTCGACGCCCAGGGAAGCTTGATGTACACGCCTCGCCGGCCGGCAAGTACGCGCCTGGCTGGGGCCCGTCGGAGCCCGGCGCTGCATCAGCGGCGGAGGGGTCGGCGGACGGTGTAGCGCCTTGCGCTCCTACGTCCCCGGGTCGTCAGTGCGATCGCCGGACCCCTCGCCAGCCTCTGCGCCAGCAGTCTTGGCAGCTTCCTCGTCGGCAGGTCCACCAGCGCTAGCCTCTTCTTCGCCGGCGGCGACATTGTTAGTGTTGCCATGTGCGCCCTCCTCGCCGGAACACCCGGTATCCATCGGGTCCGCGAGAGGGGGATCTGAGGATAGGAAGAGGGAGGAAAAGTCAAGCAAATATCCAAAAGAAGAAAGAAAATTGAAAGAGGAACCCAAGGGAGGATTCCCAACAGAAAGGGTTACCCGTACTGGGCTCCGTGACCATGGGCTCCTCTGCCAGGGGCTCATTGGGTCCACCCCTTGCCGGGGACCCCTCCCTTGCCGGGGAACGATCCCTTGCCGGAGAGTCGCCCCTTGGCGGCGTAGTTGAAGCAGACAGCACCTCCGGGTCGGCCTCCGGTTGCTCCTGGTGGGCTTGCTCTGCTCCTACACCCAAATGAGTCAACAATCAAGATGTCAGCAAAAGAATAAGCACCCATGCGCGCCCCACGATGGGAAGTAAACCCAAAACACTTACGCCGGGGGCTGTGCTGAGGGCTGCTGCGAGGAGAAGGGGCCGGGTCCGCCAAGATGGTCTCGGACGTATCTCCTGCTGTCACAACAGGATCGTCCTCGATGTTAACCGCGGGGGCCTTGGCCCTCTTCGCCGCCCTCTCCGCCAAAGTCCTGAAGGAGAACAGGGATTTTGAAAAAAGCAATTTAGATACAAGGCAAACAACAACAGAGATCAAAGAAAGACGACTACAATAGAAAGAAAGCCATACTCCTCCTCATCCTCCTCCTCGTCATCGTCGGAGCTCAGTGCGGAGAGGTCGAATTCCGGCACCCTCTCTGCGCGGTATGGCGGAGGAGTAGGCTCCCTTCTGCGTTTGCTGGGGAATGCGGCAGGATCAGGCGTGGCGGCCCGGGGAGACCCCGCCTCGGTTGCCGGCATAGCATGGGACCCTCCCGCAGCAACGGTACTCGCCGCTGTGGAGCGTGTCCCACGGCGCCGCGGCTGCTGGTCAGCGTGCCCCTCCGCCATATCTCCAACTCGGCGGAGGCGTCTTCTTGGCTGGATCTGAGGCTGCGTAGAGGGCCCCGCCTGCGGCAAGCTGCTCGAGGACGGCTGGCAACTCTCGCCTTTGGCAGGCTCGCTCACCCCGGCCTCGCGCTCCCCCTCGCCATCGACCTCCCCGGCAAAATCTTCCCGGCCTGCGAGGCTTGCCGCCTCAGCTGCATCCGCCTCCGCCAGCGTGAAGCCAAACTCGCCCGCGGCAGCGGCCGCCGCCGCCTCTTCGGCCCGGCTGGCGATGTACGACATTTCATTGTAAGTAGTGGCGCGGGTGAGGAGCTTCTGCTCGTCGGAGTTGACCGCCACCTCCGCCAAGTCATCGAAGAATTGCTGCACGACCTCGGTGGCAGGCTCTATCCAATTTGCACTTATCCCATGTGAATCACACTCCGGCATCATTGCGCAGATGCGATCGCGCTGGGAGTTGTTGCACAAGGGAATGACGTCCACCGGCAGCTTGAACCACTCTGGATGATTGGCGTCATGCTTGAACATCTCCCTCAGCATCGCGTCAAGCTTCAGAACCGTGAAGTTGAAGTTGAGGCCTGGGCGCAGCCTCATGAAATCCGCCGGGCCGCCAAACAGCCAGGCGGGCCTCCCTCTCTCTTGCAGAGGGGCGATGCGGCGGCGAAGGATATCCGCCCCAACTGCCCCTGTCGTGAGTCCGGCTTGCCTGAGCCGGAAGATTCGGGTGGTGGCAATTGTCAGCTTGGCGTCATCCGGCGACAGGGCGCTCCAGTCGCTGCCGCGCACCACCCGGGTCTGGCGCAGCTTCGTGAATGTCGGCGGGTTGGCATCACAGATCCAGCACCACTTCGCCCTCCACTCGTCCCACTTGCTGCGGAGCTCGCCCGTCAAGTACACCTCCTTCATGCCCATCCGGGAGGTCCAGGCGATTCCGCCAGCCAGTGGCTCCCCTTTTTCGGCTCGGGGGGAGAAATAATGGCGAAAGAGAGCAACATTGGGGAGGATGCCGACAAAGTTCTCGCAGAGGTGTGCGAAAACCGCCATTGTCAGAACAGCGTTGGGGGTGAAATCGAGAAGATGAAAACCGTAGGTATTCATGATGTCGCAGAAGAAATTGGAAAAAGGTGGGCAGAGCCCGCAATAGAAGAACACAGGAAAGAAGTAGTACCCTCTGGGGCACTTCTTCGATTTGGAAGCTTCCGCGGAAAGCACCGGCGTGCGCGGATGCGCCCGCGTCTCCGTCGACCAGAAGAGGTAGAACTCCGTTCGTAGCGCCTCCGGGGTGAGCTCGGGGAGGAAAAGCACTCGCTTCTTGCGCAGCGCCTCGAGCTCCAACGCCTCGGCCGATTTCGCGGCCTTCACCGCCTTCCCGGTCTTCGGAGCCATGACGGAAGCGGCGAGGGAAGGCGAAGGCGATGGCGGCAACGGCGACGGCGGGCGGCGGAGCGCTGCTCTCTTTCGACTCGGGAAGCGTAGGAGAGCGGCGGGGCTTTCGGAAGAAGGAACCGCAAGCAGCAAAGGTGGGGGAACGACCCTGTTTCCCCTGCTTATAAATGGGGATGCGAACATTACGCATTTCCTGGAGATAAGTAATTGACCATGTTCTCTCCCACGACGCCGCAAACGACGCGTGCCGTCGCGAGAAAGCGCGGTGGATCCGGGGTAGGGTTTGTCTGGCCCCAGGCCACGCATGCCCGTGCACTACTTTGGGCCTGGCCCAACAGCGCTCGGCACCATGTATGGCCCAGGCCCGGGGGCTCCTGTCGGTGTACTAATTTAGGGGTACCTTAGTACCCCGAACTCGTGCACGGGCAGTCGTAGCACCCCCGCGGCAAGGCTTGCTGGGCGCCCGTCAAGACCCTCCGCCACTTCATATTACTGCCATTCAAGAACAAAGTATCAACTAAGAAGACAAAGCCCCGGCAAGAGGAGCTTGCCGGGAAGGATAAGACCCCGGCGAAAGAAGCCCACCGGGAAGGACAAAGACGCCGGCAAGAGGAGCTTGCCGGGAAGGCCAACCAAGGCGCTCCAGATAACTTGCCGCGACGCCCCGCGCGTCCCGACAAGGCCCAGCGGCCGGCATGCTCGCCGGCACGACAAGAGGAGAGCCGCGGCAAGGCGCTTGCCGCGGCAAGGCTGCCGCCATACACCCAAGCTCCAGCGCATCCAACGATGTGTCACGCCAAGACCATCTCAGAAGCACGTGGCGAAGCGCAGTGCGGCCATGCGGTGCGAGGTGGCGAACGAAGATGACAAAGGGGCCATCGTGGCGATCGGTGGCGCCCCTAACGGTCGCCTCCCTGCACTGTTGGGGCGACCAGACGGGCATTAAATGCCCTTGTCTCCTGCCGTCAGAGTTAGGTAGGGGACACTGTTGAGCACTGTTGTACCAACCCGCGTTTTTACCTTTCTGCCCCTCTTCCTATGCTGCCACCTGTGGGTAACCCCCTTAGTCTATAAAAGGAAGGCCCATGCGCACGTAGAAGGGGTTCGGCTCATTCGACGCATCCACCACCACTATACGCTCGAGCTCTCGAGCAAGAGAAAATACAAAACACAAGGCAGCAGTAGGAGTTTTATCTCTTCGGAGAGCTCCGAAGCTGGGTAAAAACCCCTCGCGTGCCGTCGCCTCGATCTGCTCTGCGTGCGCCCTCCGCCTCCTCACCGTACCAAGAAGGGGCTCCTGCCCCATAGGTGCTCGTGCCCACAGCGTAACCACGACAGTGGGTAGCCTGCAGATGAGGCTTTTGGATATTTAACGGAGGATAGCTTTTTCCTTTTGTTTAGGAAGGACTATTGGAAATCAAGCCAAAGAGTCCCTGCGTGAGTTTAGATCACGCGTGATTCCTGGTTATTTTTTTTCTTATAGTAGGGACATGCACGTGATTCTTGGATTTTTTTTTATTAAAAGAGGCATGCGTGAGGGATCGGGCGAGGTCAGGAGACGTACGTATCCGTGGGAGAGCGGCCGAGGACACTATTCATCTAGCGGCTATGATTACATTATAAGTAGATCGGACGGATAATTACATACTTATTGTGGGGATTAACGTGGAGCTTTGTTTGGTGCCTCCAATTAGTAAATATAAGATTGTCATGGATCATTCAAACATGTTGAGCTTGCCTTTCCCCCTCATGCTAGCCAAAATTCCTAGCACCAAGTAGAGATACTACTTGTGCTTCCAAATATACTTAAACCCAGTTTTGCCATGAGTGTCCACCATACCTACCTATATGCGGTATTTACCTGGCGTTCCAAGTAAATTTGCATGTGCCAAACTCTAAACCTTCAAATTATAATCTGTTTTATATGCCCGAATTGCTCATGTAGCAACTAGAGGCTGTCAGTGTCTTCCATGCTAGGTGGGTTATTCTCAAGAGTGGACTCCGCTCTTCATTCACGAGAAAGTGGCGGTAACCGGGATGCCCAGTCCCATGATCCAAAAAGATCAAAGAAAATAAAAATAATTAAACAAAACTCCCCCAGGATTGTTGTTAGTTGGAGGCACTCGTTGTTTCGAGCAAGCCATGGATTGATGCTTGTTGGTGGTTGGGGGAGTATAAATTTTTACCATTCTATTTGGGAACCACCTATAATGGATATAGTATGGAAGATATTGGGAACTCTTGGTTGTTATGTTGATAATGAGATCATACCTCTCAAAATTATTTATCTCTATTTTAAAAATTGATCTCTGGCACCTCTGCAAATCCCTGCTTCCCTCTGCGAAGGGCCTATCTTTTACTTTATGCAAGATTTAGGGTGATCTTCACCTTTCCCTTTTTCATTTTATCCTTTGGCAAGCACTTCATGGTGGGGTGATCCTGATATATAAATCCAATTGGATGTACGTTAGCATGAACTATTATTGTTGACATCACCCAAAGGTGAATAAGTTTGGAGGCAACATTATAAGCCCCAATCTTTCTCTATGTCTGATTAAAACTTCATAACCACAAGTATTGCGTGAGTGTTAGCAATTGTAGAAGACTATATGATAGTTGAGCATGTGGAGTTTGCTATTCCTGAAAATAAGAAGAATTCCAATTGTTTTGATGACTAAGAATGAAGTTTGCTAGTTTTCAAGAAT
The DNA here is from genome assembly GCA_963921465.1 of Triticum timopheevii. Taxonomy (NCBI): domain Eukaryota; kingdom Viridiplantae; phylum Streptophyta; class Magnoliopsida; order Poales; family Poaceae; genus Triticum; species Triticum timopheevii. Next base: position 7,256,799 of record OY997272.1, read on the forward strand.
GTTTATGGTCTATGCCTTGATATGTGAATTGCTTGTCACTTTATCGTGAGAAGTTTTATGAGATGAACTACTGTTATGACATATAATCATGCTAGAAAAGGTGATTGAAATTACCGTTGATCAAACTTGTGCACCACTAGCATTCACACTTCATAAATTCTTTCTTTATCATTTACCTACTCGAGGACGAGTAGGAATTAAGCTTGGGGATGCTGATACGTCTCCAACGTATCTATAATTTATGAAGAATTCATGATATATTACAATGTGTTTTGAATGATTATGGGCTTTATTATACACTTTTATATTATTTTTGGGACTAACCTATTAACCGGAGGCCCCGCCCAGATTTCCTGTTTTATGCCTATTTCAGTATTTCGAGGAAAAGGAATATCAGACGGAGTCAAAACGGAACGAAATCAACTGGAGAAGTTATTTTTGGAAGGAAACCCACCTGATGGACTTGGACCCCGCGTCAGAAGATATGTGAGGTGCCCTCCCCCCTGGGCCCACCCCCCTGCCTCGTGGGGCCCCCGTAGCTCCACCGACGTTCTCCCTGCACCCATATATACCTACGTACCCTAAAACTTCCAGAATAGAAGATAGATCGAGAGTTCCACCGCCGCAAGCCTCCAGAACCACCAAAAACCAATCGGGACCCCTTTTCGGTACCCTGCCGAAGGGGGGATCCATCTTCGGTGGCCATCTTCATCATCCCGGCGCTATCCATGGCGAGGAGGGAGTAGTTCACCCTCGGGGCTGAGGGTATGTACCAATAGCTATGTGTTTGATCTCTCTCTCTCTTGTGTTCTCTCTCGTGTTCCATCTATGGCACGATGTTGATGTATCCCGAGCTTTGCTATTGTAGTTGGATCTTATGATGTTTCTCCCCCTCTAGTCTCTTGTGATGAATTGAGTTTCCCCTTTGAACTTATCTTATCTGATTGAGTCTTTTATGAACACTTGATGTATGTCTTGGTGATCAACTTGCGGGTTTCGTGACATTGGGAACCTATGCATAGGGGTTGGCACACGTTCTTGATTCTCCGATAGAAACTTTGGGGCACTCTTTGAAGTACTTTTATGTTGGTTGGATAAATCTGAGATTGTGTGATGCATATCGTATAATCATGCCCACGGATACTTGAGGTGACAATGGAGTATCTAGGTGACATTAGGGTTTTGGTTGATTTGTATCTTAAGGTGTTATTCTAGTAAAAACTCTAGGGTTGTTTGCGACACTTATAGGAATAGCCCAACAGATTGATTTGAAAGAATAACTTTGAGGTGGTTTCGTACCCTACCATAATCTCTACGTTTGTTCTCCGCTATTAGTGGCTTTGGAGTGACTCTTTGTCGCATGTTGAGGGCTTGTCATATTATCTATCTATGTTATTATTGTTGAGATAACTTGCACTAGCGAAAGTATGAACCCTAGGCCTTGTTTCCTACCATTGCAATACCGTTTACGCTCACTTTTACCACTTGTTACCTTGCTGTTTTTATATTTTCAGATTACAAAAACTTATATCTACTATCTATTTTCACTTGTATCACCATCTCTTTGCCGAACTAGTGCACCTATACAAGTTACCATTGTATTGGGTGTGTTGGGGACACAAGAGACTTTTTGTTATTTGGTTGCAGGGTTGTTTGAGAGAGACCATCTTCCTCCTACGCCTCTTCCGGATTGATAAACCTTAGGTCATTCACTTGAGGGAAATTTGCTACTGTCCTACAAACCTGTGCACTTGCAGGCCCAGCAACGTCTACAAGAAGAAAGTTGTGTAGTAGACATCACTAACTGGAATAAAAGAATTAGTGGATCTGTTCCGCCCAAAATGGGAATGGGCGCTAGGATTATGAACTTAGAATCATGGAATCGACTCGATCATCAGATTCGAAGTTCATTCCATAGCGAACCAGACCATGCACATTCTTATTATGAGAAGGGGTCATTCGAGCCGATGGAAATAGGATACTCTATTTACATAGAAATCCCTACGTCCTTACATTCTATTTAGGATTAGGAATAGTGTAATCAGACCTGCTTTTGACATATCTATCCTATTCTTATTTGGGTACCATATGCACCTCTTTGGGCTTCTATTGAATCGAGAAATTGGATTGTACATCTTTCATCTTATTGATTTTGATATTGATTTTGATACATTCCAACGGATAATGCAAATCGAAGCTATTTGATGTCTGACTCAGGCAAAAAGAAAAGAAAGAAGAGAACGAAAGGAGAACAGAACTTTGTATTTGGTAACTCTCCTGTAGTTATGTTTAACCTTGAATGCAATTTATAGATTCGACAGCAATAGTCCCTCAGATTCCGCAGCTGCCACTGTTAGAACTAATGAAGCAAATGATTGGCCCATCACATCATCCAAAGAAATGGAAAATACCAAAAAGTTCAAATTGACAGCTAATAACATTGATTCAATTGGTATTGACATAATAAGAATATTTCGTCTATTAAGGAGGATTCCCCGAATACCTAAAATAGAGATGATCATAGAAAAAGTGAAATATTTTATAGGATCCATTTTGGAAACATGGAATGTCAGAGAAATTCAAATTATGTGAGGCTTAGAAAGAAGTCATGCGTAGAGTCCAGGGAGAGCCTATTTTGATTTTTTCTCTAGTTACCCTTTTTCCTTCTCAAACAACGCATTTGATTTCCTTACTTATACCAAATTCCATCTTTCTCTTGCCGATCACATCACATCCAGGGCATTTCGATGGAATACATCCTGTTTTTTCACCTTTGTAGTCCTATGCATAGTAAGTACTATAGCCTCACTAGTCCTCGTCGAGGAATCTCCTTGCCGCCTTAGAAGTTTGAGATCGTGCCCAACCATTTTGGAGTCTGTTCAGGAGCTCCTTCAGCGCCCGGGGATTGACGTCGGACTGGAATCGGCTCAACATGAAATCAAGCATGGTGCGATAGTCTTCTTCACGGAGCTCCTCTCCGTTCTTCAGAGTAATGTCACGCAATGTGTCCAGAATCTGGGCGTGACAAGCATGGGCCTTTTGTAGAGAACTTTTCTCTCAAAGAGAGAGAGGTCGTCCCTCCCAACACTACTAGGGAAAAGCCTATACACAGAATCTTACCTGCAGCGCGCTTCAAAATACCACGCTACTGCTACTTAGCAGCAACGCGTGTCTGCCAAACGCGCTACTGACTTGGAAGTAGCAGTAGCGCGTTTGTGGCCTACAGCGCTACTGCTATTGTTGCCATGACCTTGGCCCCCCGCTAGCTATAGCAGTAGCGCACTATACTGTAGAGCGCTACTGCTACTTACGTTAGCTGTAGCGCTTTTTGTCAAACGCGCTACAACTATCCCTACCTTATCCCCACGGGAGGACCGGCCCTTCTCACTCACACTCTCACTCTCGCCCGCGTCAACCGTCATCGTCCGTCGCCGCCGCCGCCGCCTTCATTCGTCCGCCGCCGAGGTACTCCCCTCCTTCCGTCCCTCCTCCATCCTCCTCGCACATCCTCCCCTCCGCCTGCGGCCGCCCCTCCCTCCTCTGCCGCCGCCCTCCTCCCTCCGCCTGCGGCTGCCCCTCCTCCCTCCTCCGCCGGCAGCCCTCCTCCCACCGCCCTCGACCTCGCCGCCCCTAGCTACCTCTCCGTCGCCCCCCACCCCCTGCCACTAGTTAGTACTAGATTTAGTAGTAGTAGATGTTAATTTAGGGTTAGCTAGTACTAGATGTTAATTTAGTAGTAGTAGATGTTAATTTAGCTTAGTTAGTACTAGATTTTTAGTAGTAGTAGTGGTAGTTGAACTACTTTAATTAGTTGTAGTTGAACTAGTTTAGTAAGTAAATTAATAAACTAGTTGAACTAGTTGAATTAACAGAACTAATCTATTTTTAGTAAGATAATTAATATAACTAGTTGAACTACTTTATTTTTAGAAAGAACTAGTTTTTTTCTATTTATAGTAAGTTTATATTTAGTAAGAACTAGTTGAATTAATAAAACTAGTTGAACATGTTTTGTTGCTAGTGATAACTTATATGGTTTCAGGTGACCTCCGTCGTCCCCGTCACCGACCCCCTCCGACATCCCCGCCGTCATCCCAGTCACCGATGTACCCCCTCCGACATCGAGGTGAGACCAGCCAAATATCCTTGTATATTTTGTGTTGTTGCTCAAATAGGATATGTGGTTGACCAAGTGGCCGTTCATGTTCAGTTTACATCTCCGAGTGGCCTATGTTTTGTCGGAGTGTTGAATAATTTCCGTTCCGGCAAATTTCAGGCGCTCGATATGTCCTTTTTTAGCAAAGGTCATGCCGGATTTTTTCATGAATTCTGACATGACTTGTGCTAGAATATGTACAAGTTTAATCTTTGAATTATGATTGTAGGAAATGTCGTACTCGGACGACGACGGTCTCCCGGGGGAGTGTAGCTGGTGCCACGACGATCGAGGTATGTGGGACAGGTTCGTTCGGCTGGACGACGATCGCCGCTTCAGCATTAAGCTCGAGGAGACCTGCGATGTTCATACGGTATGCAACGACGACAATAGTTTTTTCCTCCATTAAGCATGACTTCAACTATTTCAACGTCTAATTTTCATATTTTACAATTCGACTAGCTTATCCCATGCCATGCAAGACGCTATGTCTTGGAGAGGATGGGTTATGAAGACCATGAAAATTTTGAAACAAACAAAATACACCTAAGGACCCATCATGATATGGATTTTGAAGTAAATCTGTACAATGCTCAGAGCGTAACCCATTTTGGTTGCCAAAACTGGGAAGCACTTTGCAAAGTGTATGGTTTTGATGAGGGTATGATTATCACCATGGATCTTGGTGATCCTGACAGCGAGGAAGACAATATGGACATTTGGGTCCTTGTTGATACGCTGCCGATTGTACCGCTATGTGAGTTTCTCAAACATAGTTATTAACTAATTTATATTCTTTATTTCGAAATAGTTGATAGCTTATTTCCATTGACAGCTTATTTTGATTCTTCAAAGACTGTGCGGAAGATGGTAGATAAAACCCACTACACCGAAGGCACCCAATTAACATATAAGGAGAAAAATCATCTAATCGCATTTTGTACTCTTCTTGAGAATTACAATGCCTATTATCGAACTCCTCCAAATTATGGTGAATACGTGCCACTAGTGCATGTGTTGAACAATGATAACTTCTCTGGAGATACCCTGGTAAGATTTTTTACTATTACGACATTCGTGCATTTTTTGCATACTTCTAAAACTAGTACATCATTGCTAACTACAAAGTTATTATTATGTTTTTCAACAGAAACTCCCGATGGATTGTGTGCCTCATCTGATGTCTTTGCATGGTCGCCTCTCAGTTCTGAACATACTACCAGGTAAATCTAGGGAGCTCACCTGTGCATATCGGATTTCTAAAACCCGTGAACACATGATCATCAGAGAATGGAAGAAATGTATGGACATTCGCAAGGAGGTTCTTGGAAGTAACATTCAGCGAAAGGCAAGAATGGGAGACAGGCTAATCTCCATTCTCCATAATGGAGAGTCAGGGGCTATCTTGTTTTTTGTTATTTTACCTTAGAAAATGTAGTAGGTCTTAATCGAATGTAATAGGTCCTATGAGGTACAATATGTTTATTATGTGGTAATGTGTTAGAGTTGATAATGATGATCTTGAGGAGGGGTTTATGTGATGTCAATGATGAAAACAATGATATTGAGGAGGTGTTATATGACAATGATGTATAGTGATGCTAAGTTGTTAATGATATGATGATGATGATGATATTATTATATCATTGGGTGAAAGAACTGCGGATTAGTTTCAAGTGGATGGACATCCACTTGAAACTAGTCCACGGTTCTTTCACCCACTACTAGGAAAAGGGCTATAGATAGGATTGATTCTAATGGCGCACCGTGGAAGCAGTGTGCCACTACTATATACTAATGGCGCACCTGTTTGTGATACGCCATTAGTGTGGAAGACACTAATGGCGCACCGTAAACAGGGTGCGCCACTAGTATGAATTATTATTTTTTCCATTTTCCCATACATACTAATGGCGCATCTGGTCCATAATGCGCCATTACTATCTATAACTACTAATGGCGCACCAAGCAGGCAGTGCGCCATTACTGTAAATTTTGTTTTATTCTTTTTTTTTGCAAAACTACTAATGGCGCATCGTCGCACAGTGCGCCATTACTAGTTTAAACTAGTAATGGCGCACTCAGAGGAGATGCGCCATTAGTATATATACTTATTATTTTTACTTTTTTGCAAAACTACTAATGGCGCACCGTCTGCTGATGCGCCATTAGTAACCAGGGTTACTAATGACGCATTTTCCTATGGTGCGCCATTAGTAACCTGGGACCAACAAGATATTTTGGACAGCCCACACCTACCCACTCACTTTCCCCACTTCATTCCATCCACCTCCTTCTCCAAGCTTTCAGCCATCTCCTCCTCCTCACCTCATTTCCATCATAGATTCAACAAAATTAAGTGGTGAAATTACCTTTTTTTGATAGGTAAGTAAGGGAAAGCTATCTTCATGATATAGATCTACTTTTTTTTCTCCCTAGCTCGCTCCAACAACGTGCACATGGACTTTTTGTGGCCTAGCTAGATCTATGTATGTTTGTGGTGTTGCATGTGTTTGTGGTGTTGCATATATGTTTGTGTTTGAAGGTACCGGTATTTGAAATATGCGATAGTTGCAAATATTTTGCTGGAATGTTTTGATTCATTTCCGTTTCGGCGAGAATTTTGGCACTATGCATTCTTTTTGGTCCTATTTTTAGGGAAGGTCATGCCAAATTTTTTCTTGGTTCTAACATATCGTTTTGCTCTACCCCGCAGGCAACCATGGTCCGCACGATGACTGAAGGCATCGTGAATAGGTTTTTGAGCTTCGCGAAGGCCAAGATGCTTCAAAAGAACGAGACGGAGATAAGATGTCCATGTCGAAGATGCAAGCTGAAGAGCCTTATTGCGGACCCGGATTCCGGGCAGGTGCGGGACCACCTGCTCTTTCGTGGTTTTATGGATGGCTATCGGTGGCAAGGTGATGAAGATGACTATCAAGTCGTCCATGGCCGGGGCCGGGCAAGAAATGAGGAAGGGAAACAAGACAAGTACCACCGCGGCGAGGGCGGGCGAGAAGACGAAGAATCTCCAGGACATGATCATGACGGTGATGATGTACACAGTCATCATGTAGAAGATGTCGTACATGATGATGAGGAAGATCAAGACGAAGGGCATGATCATGAAGATGAAGATGCCGGAGAAGACGATGATGGAGGCTGGGTGCAGGACCCTCATATTCAAGAGCTGCTTCTCAAGCGGACGGATAACGCAAGAGCTGCCGCCCGAGAGAAAGCCAAGCTGGATCAACTACTGGAGATAGACGCGGTTACTCCATTGTATGATGGATGCAGGCCCGAGGATACCCGCCTGAAAGTAACGCTCATGGCTCTGGAGATGAAGGTAAAACACAAAATGACCGACGCATGCTTCGACGAGAACATGTCATTCTGGCACGAACGTCTTCCCAAGGGGAACAAGTGCCCGACTAGTTTCGAGGAGGCGAAGAAAATCGTGTGTCCTCTGGATTTACCGCACGTGAAATACCATGTGTGCATGAACAATTGCATCATTTATCGGGACGAGCACGCGGAGTCTACCATATGTCCGGTGTGCAGCGTCACTCGATACAAGAAGAGGAAGAAAGCTCCTCGAAAACCGGTGTGGTACTTTCCGATCACTCCTCGTCTGCAGCGGTATTTCGCGGACCCTAAGGTAGCAAAGCTCCTGCGTTGGCATGTCCATGAAACGCTATTTGGCCTATGCAACTTTTTCGACGTCATCTCTCGGAAGTCGATTGGCGTGAGGCAACTCAGAAGGCTACAGGAAGAGATCGTGGTGATACTATGCGCCGAGCACCCCCCCCCCCCCCCGGTCCACCGGCCGCCGCCGCCGACCCGCCGCACCCTCAATTCCCCTACTCAACCGCAGCCACCGACCCCCCGCAGCCCTCCCCTACTCAACCGCCGCCGCCGACCCCCCGCACCCCTCTCCTATTCAACCGCCGCCGCCGACCCCCCGCACCCTCCCCCGCTCCACTGGCATTACTGTTTGATATTTTTTGAAAAAATATTATTGTCTTCTAAAAAAATATTACTGTTATGATTTAAACAAGTTTGAACATATTTAAACACAAGTAAGTATCAAACAACATTTTTAATGCATAAAAAAAATTTGTGGAGCCTGGGAATCGAACCCAAGACCTCCTGGTGTGAGAACTAGCTGCTGACCAGTCGAGCTAGTAGAGGGAACTTGATGTGGATCAGGTTAGGTGGGAGATAACCTGTTGGCTCGAGTAGAAATCAAAAAAAAATACTAATGGCGCACCAGGGTGAGGTGCGCCATTAGTATGGATGTACTTATGGCGCACCGAGGTGTGGTGCGCCATTAGTATTGTGCCGTCCCCCATCCATACTTCCTCCTGGGCCCACACCTATCCCCTCTCCCTCGCCCTCGCCCTCGATCCCCTTCCCCTCTCCTCTCCCGACGCCACTGCCCCGCCGCCTCGACGCCGCCCCACCGCCTCGACGCCGCCCCGCCGCCTTGCCCCTGCGCCCATCGCCGGCGCCCCGTCGTCCCTGTCGCCCGTCTCCAACCACCGCCGCCTGAGGCCCCGACGTCGGCGCCGCTCTCCCCGTCGCCCCACCTTGTTGGACGCCATCGCCCCGCCGCCCTTGTCGCCGGCGGCCCGGACGCCGCCCCGTCCACACCACCGTCGCCGGAGCACCACCACCACCCGGACCTTGTCACCTCCTCCCCCGCGTCGTCGTCGTCCCCGACATCCTCCCCGCGCCCCACTGCCCCCGTGAGCTCCCCCTCCTCCTCTCCCCCTCTCCCCCTCCTCCTTCCCCCGTGTGCCATGGTGATTGAATAACCCGCCTGGATCTATGGTGAGACCTGAAACACCATAAATTGTAGATTAATTCTAGTGAGGGACTGCACTGCTGGCCTATGTGTGTCCTTGAATTTAGGGGTTTGTGGATGTTACTTACATACTACACTCTGCTGCAAAATGAAATACAAATTAATTTAGGGGTTTGTGGTGTTCTTTTTTGGGTGTGTGTATTGTTAGGTAGCCAAACTTGTTGCTCTTCCAAAATCCATCTAGTGGGATTAAACAATTATCTGGTGTTGTGCTGATTATTGATAAAAAAATCATGCTGTGCGGCATAACTCAGCAGATTTGAAGAAAAAATCTTCTTGTGCCACTGGGCTACAGGAAACATGACACCAACCAGAGGCCCTAAATCACAGTTCAGTCTACAAAGCAATCACAGGTAGCAGGGTGTTGCCACCATCAGTATCAAATCGAAGCAGATAAAAAATCACAGTTTACAAAGTTTCTCAGTTAGTTGAACCAAGTCATTGCAACCATACAACAAATACTAGATGCATACGTAGATACTATCCCTCCCAAATTCTACTAAACCCAGGAAATGCTCAAGTTGATGAATTAATCCACACCACAATTAATCAATACACCACTAGTTATGTAGTTTTCAGGAAAATGCTAGTAACTTGTGCTTTCATATCCTAGTTATGTAGTTTTTAGGCAAATACTAGTAACTTGTGCTTTCATATGTCTGTATTGGTTCGTGTTGCTGTTGTAGTTCTTGAATTTGTTCAGTTACCTCCTGGTAGGTTAGATGCAGGTGATTAGTTTCCCTAGTTTAGGGTTTTCTCAGTGTATCAGATTTAATGAGTCAGCTCTGCTTTATTCCTGTGTCTATATGGTTTTCTAGTGCGTTTCACTGGATGTTTTTAAGTGTAATCCCCATGTGTTTTTAGCCCTGTATTGGTTCAGTAGGTGTTTCCTTTATTTTGTCAGTGTTAGATCATCTAACTGAATTTGTGTGTACAAGCCCTGTAGTGCAGATGTATTTTAGTGTAAGCTCAGCAATTTTTAGTGCAGCCCTGATGCTTCTTATATGTAATTACAGTATAAAACTTCCCTTAATAACAGTGTAAATTTTCCTATAATTATAGTGTAACCCTCATGCTTTCCATAATTTTTGTTACATTGAAAATAAGGCAATTAACTAGCTACTTACTTTTTTTGCCCATTGGCATTTGGCTTTGTATGGAACCTGAAGCTGTATACCAACTTATCAGATTTCTTGTGCTTCTTTGCCACATTTACAGCTACCATGTTGTTTTGATACAGAAACAGTTTGGTAGCTATCCGTGAACAATGTGGTAGCTGGTACAGTTACCAAGTATTTTTTTTAATTGAACCAAACTGGTACAGTTACCAGGTCAGATGATGCTTAGACTAGGAAGATTGCTGCTAGATGTTAATTTGCTGGTACTAGCTACAATTTGGCACTGAAAAGCAAAAGCAAAAGCCCTTGAGTTTGCTGATATATATTTTTCCATGTTGTGATGGAGGCCTTTTTTGCCTTGTCCACCCGAGAGGCCCTTGAGTTTGCCGGAATGTCGATTAACTTCTGTTCCGGCAAATTCGGGCACTCCATATGTCCTATTTTCAGCAAAGGTCATGCTGAAATTTTTCGTGAATTTTAGCATGACTTTGCTAAAAATAGGACATATGGGGTACTTGCGACTAATGCCTGTTATCATGCATGGGTACTAATTGGTCTCTTCTGCTGCTTATCAAAGATGGCGGGAAGCAGCCACCGCCGATCTGCGACACCGCAGTGCGAGTTGGATGCTTCCGAGTTCTTCACTATCATACTTGAGGCTTCAGTATCATCCATGACGCATGTATATAAAACGAGAGATCTCCCCTTCACCCATCTCATTATGATATCTGTTGTTTGCTACATCACTCATTTTCCCAAACTGCAGAGGCTTCCTGACAGTTTTATGAACATGCTGATGGGTGAAGATCCGCCAAATAATGTGAAGCTGCGACAGGCCGGCAGCGGGTTTCGCAGGCAGTGGGATGTGCAGTTGGCGATCAAGAAGGGCCACATGTACTTGTCTCGTGGGTGGGAGAAGTTCTACCGTGCCTACATTCCTGCAGCTGGGGTACTTTCTTGTCTTCAGGTACGACGACGACGCCAACATGCTCATCGTGAAGGTGTACAACAAGACTATGTGTCGCATGTGCTACGCTGCCGATGATGATGCCGGTACGTTCTGCCTCTTCTTATTCCTCTACATTTGGCTTTGTCTCACATCGATTGTTAACGGTTATTGTTGCATTTTGGACAGGTAGGAGCAGCAGCAGCGACACTGGCTACAGCCAAAGCAGCAGCGACTATGGCTGTAGCGAAAGCAGCAGCGATTCTGGCTGTAGCGAAAGCAGCAGCGATTCTGGCACCAGCATAGACAACAAGAAGGATGATCCGGACTGGAGTGCGGGAGAAGAGGAGCAGAGTGAGGATGAGGAGCTGCATGATGACGATGGGCATCAGGTTGAGGATGACCTAGCGCTGGTGGTGCCAGACCAAGGGCAAGAGATGGTGGTGGCTGACCATGGGCAGGAGATGGAGGTGGCTGAGGATGACCTAGCGATGGTCGTGCCTGAAGGTGGCCTCGCGATGGTGGTGGTGCCTGACAATGACCACGCACCGGTGGTGGCGCCGGCGATCCCACAGCTGGGCGACATGACCACGCCAATTGTGGTAGAAGACTACATCCCACTACCTCCACTGCCTCCACCGCCTCGCCGCTCTAGGCGCATCAGGGAGATGAAGGAGAAGAAGGAGAAGAACTGCCTACTTTGTCAGGTATGTCAGATCTCCTATAGGTTAGCTATCCAAAATGAGATATATATATATATATATATATATATATATATATATATATATATATATATATATATACTTAGTTACCTATGTTATCTCTAATATGCTTAGTTTCCTATAGGTTAGCTTCATTTTACCTAAGTTGGCTCTAATATACTAACTTAGAGCTTATATGCTTAGTTTCCTATAGGTTAGCTCCAAAATAACTTATGTTAGCACAAAATGATCAAGTTTACATAATAAGCTTATAGTCTTCTTATTCTTCTTCTTTTCCAAAACTCTTCTTATTCTTCTTCTAGTGTTCTTCCTCTTCTAGTATTCTTCTAGTCTTCTTCTTTTTCTTCTTCTAACTTCTTGTTTATCATTTTGCAGATTTGATTTAATTGACGGAAGCTTGCGTGGATGGAGTGCTTCTTTTCCATTTGTGTTTTTATTTTGTATCAATGTGAAACTTTTGTGAATTGATGGATAACGGTGTTGGATGAACAATGTGAAACTTTTGTAACGACGGAACTATGTGTTGGCTATGTATGTATATATGATGAAACTTGTGTGTTGGATATGATTGCTATATGGATGCTTGTTGTATATATATATGTGTTGAATATCTCATATGTGAAATAGTGACCTGAGATTAAGAAGAAAAGAATTAAAAAAGTTGTTACTAATGGCGCACTACCATGTGCTGCGCTATAAGTATAGCAGATAATAGTGGCGCACTGTGGGCAGTACTAATGGCGCACTGCCTGGTGCGCCATTAGAATACCAGATACTAATGGCGCACCAGTAGTGCGCCATTAGAATTTAATTCTAATGGCGTGATGCCAGTGGCGCACCAGTAGTGCGCCATTAGAAGGCAAATTCGGTGCGCCACTAGCATGCCTTTTCCTAGTAGTGACCCCATGATGTAATAACTCATTATGATGTAAAAACAATCTCTAAATTCCTGTTGTATGAAAACTTGTGTAAAGGTGTATGAATACAACATGAAATAGAAAAGAAATAAAATACTAAATAGTAGTAGTAGCACGGGTTAGGAGAAGCGCTACTACTAATTAACAGTAGCGATGTTCTAAAGAACCGCTGCTACTAAGTCAATTTAGTAGTAGCGTGGATCAAGTCGCGCTATTGCTAAGCATTAGCTGTAGCGCCTTATCAGTAGCGCTTCAGCCCGCGCTACTGATAGGCCCTAAACCCGCGCTGCTGCTAGGCTTTTCCCTAGTAGTACAATCAAAAGAAGGAGGGTTCTGTTCTGCTTCCGCTGCTACTCCAGGCATTGGAGCGGGATTCGGATGCCGCTCTTGACTGACCACAGCTTCCGGGGGAGCGGTCTGCTCCCGGGATGCAGAGGCGTCCTCACAGCCACCCAGAAAAGCTTTTAATAGCTCTTCCGAGTTAGTGGATCCAGAGGGAGGCATTGAAGGGCCTGGGTCCCCCATTCCGTCCCAGTCGGACTCGGAGCGAAGCATCTCCCAAGAAGATTATAAAAATTCATTATCCCCAACCTAGGGCTGGTCGAGTATGAATAAAAGACCTATATGGGATTCGGATTACCGAAATTGGATTTCCTTATTGATCCATATGTCGCTTGGACTTTACTTTTTCCCCTTTCCTCTATTTGTTCGATAGGGTCTTCGTCTCCGTGTAAAAGCAAACTCTCCAAATTTATGACCAACCTTTCCTTCAGTGATCTTACAACGAACAGGAGTTTTTCCATTGTAAATGAGTACGGAGCAATCAATGAATTCCGGCGAAATAGAAGATCTACATGACCAAATTTTCCTGCTCCTCAGACTTTCTCTACTATGCCTTTTTTCGTGAACTACTAAACGACTCCTCTTGCTCCAAGCTCCCTTTTGTTGCCTTCTCATTCACATCCTAATTCAATTGAAACAAGCTTTCAATCAATATCTACAGGCACATTATATAATTTTTATATGAAAATTCATTTGCGGAATACCTCCATTCAAACATGAGAAAGGCTTCTGGGCCCGTCCAAGATGGGATGGGAGAAAAAAGCGAAAAAAATCTGGATTGTGCATTGGTCGGGATCTCCGTAACAAGTAGGTGAACGGTGATGATCAAAACCAGGAGAAAGATCTGAAAAAAGGGGACTTGGATAGGATTTGACCATGATCAAAAGATAGGAGGGGTTCTCTTTCTTTCATCACCGTCAAAAGCAAAGGCTACCAACAAATCTTTACTATCACGGAGATCGTTAAAGAAAACATGGATCCAAATGCCAAGGGGGAAAATGGTGGAAAAGCTTCTCAAGGCCTCGTCCTCCTCACCGCGCAAGCATGGGAAAAACGTTATGTGCTATCATTGCGGGGAGAAGGATCATCTTGCGGAGATCTGCAGAAAAGAGGTGACCCGCTTCGTTTGTGGCGCCTTCGGCCACTGATCCTTCTACTGTCCTAGGCGAGGGAAGCAAGGTAACCAACTAATCCTCTTTCTTGTGCTTCAGCCCTATGAGGATATGGTGAGAAACATGGAACATTTGAGAAAATGTGTTGTGTCGTTGAGGGGAAGTGTCACGCCCAATATGAGACCCTATCCAAAAGGAACTCGAAGGTCACACAAGGATAGACCCGCATATTGAAACGCTTTTGCAAGGTGGATATCATTACATCAACATTACATAATAGATGGGGATACATACAAGAGGCATACAATGCCACACGAATACAACAATACATCATACATAAGAGAACCATCCGACTACGGATGAAACACAAACATAAACTCAAACGACATCCACCCTGCTAGCCCAGGCTGCCGACTTGGAACCTATCCCCTGATCGAAGAAGAAGCAGAAGAAGAACTCCAAAGAAGCAAACATCGCTCTCGCGTCAAGATCATCGCATAACCTGTACCTGCAACTGTTGTTGTAGTAATCTGTGAACCACGAGGACTCAGCAATCCCATTACCATGGGTGTCAAGACTAGCAAAGCTTAATGGGTAAGGAAGGGGTAAAGTGGTGAGGTTGCAGCAGCGGCTAAGCAAGTATGGTGGCTAACATACGCAAATAAGAGCGAGAAGAGAACAAGCGGAACGGTCGTGAAGCTAGTAATGATCAAGAGGTGATCCTAAACACCTACTTACGTCAAGCATAACACAGAAACCGTGTTCACTTCCCGGACTCCGCCGAGAAGAGACCATCACGGCTACACGCGGTTGATGCGTTTTAATTCGGATCTGCTGTCAACTTATCTACAACCGGACATTAACAAATTCCCATCTGCCACATAACCGCGGGCACGGCTCTCGAAAGTTTATAACCCTGCAGGGGTGTCCCAACTTAGCCCATGATAAGCTCTGGCGATCAACGTAGGATATACCTTCTCCCAGGAAGACCCGATCAGTCTCGGAATCCTGGTTTACAAGACATTTCGACAATGGTAAAACAAAACCAGCAAGACCGCCCGATGCGCCGACATCCCGATAGGAGCTACACATATCTCATTCTCAGGGCAACACCGGATGAACACTATGTACAACTAAAACCAGACCTCAAGTTTCCCCGAGGTGGCGCTGCAAGTGGCTCTAGTTCGGACCAACACTTAGACAAGCATTGGCCCGGGGGGGGGGGGGGGGGGGCTAAATAAAGATGACCCTCGAGAGAGCGACTCCCAAGGGACAAGTAGGTGGTGGTGAGGCAAATGGTAAAACCAAGGTTGGGCCTTGCTGGAGGAGTTTTATTCAAAGCGAACTGTCGAGGGGGTCCCATAAATCACCCGACCGCGTAAGGAACGCAAAATTCGGGAACATAATACCGGTATGACGGAAACTAGGGGGCGGCAAGAGTGGAACAAAACACCAGGCATAAGGCCGAGCCTTCCACCCTTTACCAAATATATAGATGCATTAATAATATAAGAGATATTGTGATATCCCAACATAACCCTATCCGCCATGGAGGAATCTTCAACTTCACCTGCAACTAACAACGCTATAAGAGGGGCTGAGCAAAGCGGTAACATAGCCAAGCAACGGTTTGCTAGGAAGGGTGTCAAAGGATAGAGGTTCATGGCAATTTGGGAGGCTTGAAGAACAAGTGATAGGTAGCGCAACAAAGTGATAGAACGAAGCAACTAGCATAGCAATGATAGTAGTGAGATCCAGGGTAATGGTCATCTTGCCTGAAATCCCGCTAGGAAGAAGAACGAGTCCATGAAGAAGATGAAGCCACGAAGACGAACCAAGCGTAGACGAACGAATCCTCACGATCGCAACGAAACGGGAACTATCGAGAAGAAGCACACAACATGGTAAACACACCACACATAGGCAAGACATGATGCACAACAAGCATGATGCATGACAAAGCTACATGAAGCTACTCATAGCAAGAGATGATGCAAACAAGAACAACACATCAAGGCAAGTTCAAATGAGGCCGGAAACAACGTATAACAATTCCGGTAAGTCCTCATATGCAAATTTCGAAATGGGTCCAGATCTGAACAAACCTTATGTTCAAGTTGTTAAACAACAAGTTAAAGAGCACCAAGAGGATCTACACAAAATTCTAGTCAAGTTACATATAAAGTTCATTAGATTCGGAGCTACGGCCTAGAAGATATGAGCAAAACAAGTTAAATATGGCATTGATGCAAAATGCATACAAACATCAAGCAAACACTTCAAAACAAGGATGCAACATGGTAATATGAAACTACATGCAATTCTAAGCAAGTTTCATATAGAGCACACACAAAACGGAGCAACGGTGTAACACATACACTTTATACAAGTCATAACAACAATCTGTCCAAAACAACAACTAGGCATCTTGCAAGCATCAAAACAATATGCTACAGCACCCCAACATAATAAAAAAAGGCAGGGGCATGAAGTACAGGTAAAGCATCACAAAACATGAACACTGAGCTATCTCCAGAAAAGACTGGAACATGCTCAAAAACACATGGGAAGATTGCAAATAATAACAATTTCAGACTTTCGCAGAAATAACATCAGGTTGCAATGTTTAGAGCTATCAAACAACATGTTACAGGAACTTATCATGGCAAACAAAGGCATGGTATTAATCTGTCAGGACCCCGATTCCATGTCACATCGATCTAGCCGGTAACACCTCATATCACTTTGCGGCCTCACGCACGGTTTTCCCACGGGTGTCGCCTTACCATGGCCCGGGACCGTTTGCGCCTTTTGGCTCACGTATATGATAGTGTCGCTAGCATCCATATGACAGAGAACCCGGGCCGACATGGCTAGTCGTGAACCCAAAGCGGCGCTAACCTATGGAGAGAGGCATACATGAATCACATCGAACATGTCGGTCATCAACGTATACATCCGGGCTGTAGCACTGGGCTAACAGGACTCCGGTAACCCGGGCTGTAGCAGGCTAGGCAGGACTCCGGATGCCACCGCGTGACATTTCCCCGAAGGGACAGACACAGGAACGAAGTGAAACACATGCCGGCCAGTCAAGTGTCCTGAGCAGTAGTGCTGGGCTAGCAGGACTCCGGTGAACCGGGCTGTAGCGGACTACTATGGCTCAGAAGCACTAGACTACATTTCCCCATATGAAAGGCTGCCAAGGATAAACAACTAGATTGTCGGATCCCACACATACCAAGCATTTCAAACATACACACAATATGCTCGATATGTGCAAATACAACATGGCATCACAACATAACTCTACGACTCAAGTATTTATTCATTAGGCTCCGAGGAGCGAGATATTACAAACATGGGTCTCATGACCCAACATTCAGAGCATACAAGTCAAAGCACATGCGGAAGCTTAACATGTCTGAGTACAGACATCTACAAATGAAAAAGGCTGAGAAGCCTGACTATCTACCAGATCCTGCCGAGGGCACAAGATCGTAGCTGAGGTAACAAGCTAAACGTCGAAGTCCAAGCGGAACTACTAGCGAGACTGAAGTCTCTCTGCAAAAACATAAAATAGGCAAACGTGAGTACAAATGTACCCAGCAAAACTTACATCAGAACTAACTACATATGCATCATTATCAACAAAGGGGATGGTGGGGTTTAACTGCAGCAAGCCAACTTTGACTCGGTGGCTATCCTAACTACGACCGCAATGTAAGTCTTTTGAGGTGGCGCACACGAGTCCACATATTCACCATATCAATACACCACTATGGATCCGCTCCCGTCTCCCTACGAGAACGCCATCCATAGCACTCACGCTTAACTTGTGCATTTTAGAGTATCCACTTTCACTTGTCTATGAACTATGCAAGGGGTCCAAGTTTCCATATCCGAGGAATCCGGCTATTCGAATAGATAATGATAACCCTGCAGAGGTGTACTTCTTCACACACGCTCTCGCCACTTATCGCCCTGTACACGTCATGTACCTCGACAACCTTCAAGCGGAAGCCGGGCGAGGGAGTCGGCCACGACCTGACTAACCACACAAGTCTCTCGTCCAGGTTTATCGCCTATTCGGGTTCCATCCGCAAGGAGATCCGGCCGGGGTGTCGCTCACGGCCCCAAACGATGTGAGCAGGGTTCCCAAGCCCACCATCCGGGTGCCACTTGGTACACCGTGCCACTGTGCCTAGTCTGTCCCAAGCCCACCTGTACCGGGTACCACTTGGTAGACTACTAACACTACCTACAAACACCAGAAACTAGTTGCAACTCCTGGACAGATATCAAGTTGATTAATAAGTCGAGAGGGGCACTTAAGCATTCCAATGTGTGGTAGTAGCTGTTCATGGATCACAAACACAGAACTCAGTTCCTGAGGACGGCTACAATGAGACAATCCACCATGTACTCCTACATGGCCTCTCACCGCTACCTTTACCAAATCGTGTTCACACATTTAGCTCTTAACAGTAGGACATGTTCACACACCTCCGATTCATTCCCGATGAATCAGACCTGACACAACTCTAAGCAATAGCAGGCATGACAAACAAGCATGAATGAGTAGGCACATCAGGGCTCAAACAACTGCTACTCATGCTAGTGGGTTTCATCTATTTACTGTGGAATGACAGGTCATGCTGAGGATAAAGGGGTTCAACTACCACAGCACGTAACAGTTGAAACGTTGTTGTCCTAATGCAGTAAAAGAGAGCAGGAGCGAGAGAGTGGGATTGTATCAGAATGAACAAGGGGGTTTTGCTTGCCTGGCACTTCTGAAGATAGTATAGTTCTTCATCGGTGTCATCGAACTCATCGCCGAATGTCGTCTACTCAGAGGGGACAATCACCGGCAAACGAGAAAGAACACAATCAATGCAATGCACAATATGATGCATGCTATGACATGGCAATATGAATGTGTTTTGAGCTAATGCAACTAGCCACAAAGTTAAATGAAGTTAGTTTGAACCCTAAGTTCAAATCCAAACTCCATATGTGAAATTCAAATGCCATTTATATGATTTGTCCTAAACAGCAGCCATAAGTTATTCTAACATGCATGAAAATGGTATATATATGGATAGATTGGATTTTTCTGATCATTTTTCATATATAAATTATTTCATTCTGAGTTACGGTTGAATTTCTATGATTTTTAGAAGTTTATACTATTTTCTGGAATTTCTGAATTATTTTAAATCCAGAAGTCAAATACTGCGCCAGCACTGCGTCATGCCTGCGTTAGCAGGTCAACAGCGCTGACCAGGTCAAATCTGACGCGTGGGACCACATGTCAGTCACACAGGGTTTAAGCTGGGGGTTAATTAGCCTAACTAAAAATCAGGGGGCGTCGGGGCCCATCTGTCATTGACCCGGAGGGTCATTAGGTTAGGGCTAATTGGGGTTTGACCGACGTTAAGCCGCCGGCGAGGCCGAACGAGGCGGATCTCGTCGGGATCGTCGCTCCGGCGACCATTTGCGCGGCGGAGACCACCTACGCGACGCTCAGGCTCACGCGCATCCATAGGAACACGCGGGAAGTCGTGGGGTGGCCGGAGGCGACGGCGGCATCGACCCCGGCGGCGGCCGGAGTTCGGCCGTACTCGAAAACGAAGCTGCAGCGTGCAAACTAGGCGGGTGAAGCCTCCTAAAGTGCCTGCAGAGGCACACGAGGCCGTTGGACACGGTGGGGTGACCTGGAGGCCACCGGAGTAGCGCCGGCGGCGAGCCCGAGCGGAGGTGAGCTACGGCTCGTGTCGCAGGACGGACTAGAGGCACAGGAGAGCAGGGGAGAAGGGGGGTTGGATGAAGAAGCTCACAGCGGATCGAACGGAGGGGTATACGAGCTCGGGGGAGGCTTGGCGCTGCCGGAACAACAACGGCGATCTCGTCGGCCGGAGCTTGAAGACGGCAATGGCGACGGCTCCACAGGGCGTACGGCGGCTCGTGTCTTGACGGAGGGGACAAAGAAGACGCGGCGAGGCTCTTGGACTCGTCGGAGAGGCGAGGCCGTGACGGTGGGTGCGGCAACAGCGAGCGGCGGCGACGGTGGCGTTCGGTCTCGGGAGAGAGGTAGAAGCAGAGGAGGGAACAGCACTGGGGGAGAGTGAGAGGGGCCGGGGGAGGGGGGGGGGTTGCGTGGCGTCTCCAGGGAGTCACGGAGCAAGCAGGGAGGTAGGAGCTGGCGCGGCACGTGCTTGCGCGTGTTGGGCGCGTGCATCTCGTCCTCCTGGAGCCACGAGGACGACGACTGGCGTCGGCTGGTGGCCTGGGCCGCCAGCTACAGTGCTGGGCCGGTTGCTGGGCACAGGTAGGCCACAGGTAACCTCTCTCTCTCCTTTTATTTAATGTTTTCTATTTTCTGTCTTTGTTATTTTGGATTTAGTAAAATACTAAATCACTTAATAAAATCCTGAAATAAATTGTGGGCACATATTGGATTATTCCCAACAGCCCTCAACTATTTTCAAAATTTATTAGAGCATTTAAAATATTTATAGAATTTAAATGCCCCAATTCAAATACAATATGAGTTAATTCAAAAATCCATAAATGGCCAATAAATATGCTCATCATTTTTGGCAGAGGTTTTCACCTTTATCAAAAATCATGAACATTTCCAAAGGGCATTTTGGGTTCATTGAAGATTATTTTAGGTTGAACCTATTTGATTTGATCCGGTGCTAGGGTTTGAACAAGGGAAAACTTTGTTTTTGCCACTCTCGTTTTTGCCAACTTTTCTTATGCCACTCTAGAATTTGACATCTCACTTTTGCCACTGTTAGCTTTTGATAATACATCACAAATGCCATTCCGTGGCAAAAATGATAATTTTTCATTTCACTTTTGCCACTCTTAGCATTTGACATGTATCACAATTGCCACTTGGAAAATTTTGTTTTTGCCACGGAAGGGCAAAAGTGATATATTGTCAAAAGCTAAGAGTGGCAAAAGTGAAATGTCAAATTCTAGAGTGGCATAAGCAAAGTGGGCAAAAACTAGAGTGGCAAAAACAAAGTTTTCCCTTTGAACAATCCCCATTTCAAGTTTAAAAGAAATTAAACATGATGCAACACATGACTAGCTAGACCAGAGCAGACCAGAACTAGGGATGTGACAAAATCTACTAAAAGCATAGATCAAAAGTCCCTTACTGACCATGATCCAAAAAGGATCAGAAGATAAGATGGCAGCCATGTAAACATGGCAAGTTATATTACAGATTCATACATGGCAGGAACAACAATAAGTAGGCATGTTGGTGAGCTTTAAACACTCACCGTAGAGCAATAAATGGCATGGCAAGGCAACCAACAGTAAGAAGACATGTTTGTGAAGCTATACATGGCAAGAGCAAGTTCATAGGGTGCATGGAAACATTGAACTTAATGTTAACAGGCAGACAACAACATTATTTAGCAACTTTGGAGCAAGATAACAACATGTTAAAGTAGGCTATAAATGCAACCAGGGGCATGAATGGATAGAGCATGACATTAATAACAAAACATGTTTAGTAAAGATCTCCAGATTATGCACGAAATGACTTGTAGAGGCAGGTTTTCATGGCATCACAAAATAACAAAATCTGTCTACTAAAACAGCAACAACAAGTACCATACTTAACAAGCTCGATGCACTCAGCACACAACTCACAAAAATACATGGATGGCACCCCTGTAAAGATGGCATAGCATAGATCAAAACACATGTAGACATCAACCTCATAGGATGCACACATAGAACTCTTCCAACAGCATTTCGGGCATCAAGATGAGCTCAAATGAAAATTATGTAATGGAATGAAATGAAGTACTCATTGAGAAGAACAATTTGACATATTACACGCACGAAACGGAGCTACAGATGCAGAGATATGATGCGATGAACATGACATGATAATGACAAAATAACTTCGGGACTTAGACGAAAAACAACCTCGCGAAAACGAATCTGGATCTGGGCACGGATCCCGAGGTCAGGCCGGAGCTCTCGCCGGAGCTGGGCGGCGCCGGCAACGAGAAAGGAGGCCGGAGATGGGGTGGCGGCGAGGGGGGCGCGGCGAGCGCCGGCGGGAGACGGGCGCCGGCCGGGAGGCGGCGGCGGGCGAGGTCGCCGGCGGGCGCGGAAGGCGGCGCCGGCGGGCAGGCGCGGCGGAGGAACGCGCGGAGGGGCGCCGGTGGAGGAGGCGCGGGGCGGCCCGGCGCCGGAGGACGGCGATAGAGGCGTGGGCGCGCCGGCGAGGCACGCCGGCGGGCGGCGGAGGTCGGACCCGATCCGTCCCGAGGCGGGCTCCACGTGGGCCAGGCGGGCCGGCGGCGGAGGGGCGGCGGCGATGCCACATGGCGCTTGTCGATTGGCTGCGGGCGGCGGGCGGACGCATCCGGTCCAGATCGGACGTGTCCGGTGGGCGAGAGGAGCGGGGCTAGGGTTTCGGGGGGAGAATTCATCCGCGAATTTCGGGGGGAGGGGCATATATATAGATTCTGGGAGTTAGGAGAGTCCAAATGAGGAGCGGTTTTCGCCCACACGATCGTGATCGAACGATCGAGAGCATGGAGGGGAGTTAGATGGGTTTTGGGCCACTTTGGAGGGGTGTTGGGCTGCAAAGAGAAAGGGGCTTTTGCGGTTACCCGGTTAACCGTTGGAGTATCAAACAACCTCCAAATGGCACAAAACTTGACAGGCGGTCTACCGGTGGTATACCAAGGCCGCATGGAAAACCTTGGGCCATTCCGAGAAAGTTTAACACCCGCTCACAACAGGAGAGAAGAAGGGGACGCCGGAGGACATTGGAGTGCCGGATTGCAAAACGGACAACGGGGAAAATTCTCGGATGCATGAGATGAACACGTATGCAAAATGAAATGCACATGATGACATGGCAAAATGCAACACGCAAGCAAATGACATGGCAATGGCGGCGAATAACTGGCGGACACCTGGCGCAACGAATCCGGGGCGTTACAACACTCCTCCACTAACAAGAGATCTCGTCCCGAGATCTTAGGACCGAGACGGAAGGGAAAAAGGGATGAGGTGAAGCAAGAACTCAAGAGAAGAAGCAAAGAATCGAGAACACTCGGGAAGAAGAGAGGAACAACGAGAATGACGAGAATCGAAAACTCACGAAAACTGATAGACTATGAAACCACTAGTTCTAAACGGAGTTGTTAGAATGAGAAAAGAAACAGATAAGACTGAAAGGATTTAGGCAGCACTTCGGCTGAAACATGGGGGAATAGAACACGAGCTTGAGAGGATGGAATGATACTTGATGACCTCTTGCAGAATGAATTAAATCATGAAGATCCAGGATGAAGAACTCCGGTGACGAAAAGATGATGAGATAGACATGAAAGGATGAAAGAATAAGATTAAGCCTTGCGATGATTTAGATGGAGGCTCCGACGAAATGGCCGAGGAAATTTGAACTCCGGAAAAGAAAAGATGAAAACACTTGGAACTAGAATTTATTCATCAAGAACAAACTCCGAAGAAAGGGATTAATCACTTGGATGAAATAAGAATAAGATTTATTGTATGCTTATCCTTCATCAAATTAAATTGACGTCAAGCAATGGATTTTGCATACTACTTATTCTTCTTGCAAAAGAATTGAGAAGTGACGTAACGCAAACATGAGAAGGTCTTCATGAACCACCGGTAGGATTGAAAGAACGAATGAATTAATCTGATAATCAAGGACAAAGAATCTTGAATGAACCACCGTAAGAATTCAGAAATGACTGACGAAAGAGAATGAATCACCGGGAAGAATTAGAAGAACAAATATGCTTGAGGGGGATTTAGATGCAAAAGAACGAAGAGATCGCGAACTGATTGAAGAATACTTGAACGAAGCACCGGAATAATATTGAGACGAATGAAAGGGCACGTATATAGAATAATTGGAGAACGAATCTGAAAACTTAGAACAAAGAAATCTTCCGAATAGATGGCCTCCGGATGATCGAGAGAGAAAGCAACACCTGAAATGGTCCGGATGGATGAAAAGGATTTGCATGACTTGAAAAAATTTAATAGGATAACATCGAGCTAGCACCGCGAATCTCCGGGGAACATACAAGATTTAGAGGAAAAACTCTTCTTCGGTCTTCAAATGATGACGGAAAACACCACCAAAATTACTGAGATACTCCGGGAGAATGAAAAGCGAAGAGGTTGAGCCAACAATGAAAAGAATTTGAACGAGATCTTGGGGAAGGCATGTGACTGATGGAATCCATTCTTACGTCAAACTTGAAAAGAAATGAGAATAACTCCGGGGGAATCAGAAGAGTCAGGTAAGATCCTGGGTGAAGACCTGTGGGTTAGGGCCCACTAAAGAGAAAGCACCGTTGGAAAGGGATTTTGAACAGATAGATGAAGCACCGGAACAAAGAATTATTTGAATGAGGTGACCACCTCGAATTAATTGTAACACAGACGAATCTCCTGAGATGTCTTGAACACTCCGGAAGGATGAACTGGCGAGAGGCGAACGAGCAAGCGGAAAACATTTGATCCAAGGAAAAGAATGTGATCAACCCGAAAACTAGAATTGAGTCCACCGGAGAAGAAAAAGAGTTGAAGAATGTCCATTGAGACGAGAATTCACCGGTTGAAATAATGGAGAGAAGACTGAAGAGGCTCCACACGAATGAAATTGATACTCGAAACAGACTCAGGCTCTGGGAAGAAAAAGGGTGGGAGGGCGTGAAAAATAAAGACAACTGGAAGGGGAAACCGACGAATATCTTGAAGAGAAAAGACCGATTAAAATCATTGAGGAAAGAAAGCAAAGGCTTCGCACGAGTAGGATGGATACTCGATTACAGGCTCCGGTTCCGAGAGGAAGAAGGGTGGGCGGGTGGGAAAACAAAACAACTGAGGATTGAACTTGACAACGATGAAGAGGCTCGAGTCAACTTGACGAGAAATGCACCGGATGAAAAGAGCTAAGGAACAACGATCGAAAAACCAACTGCGTGAACTAAAGAAAATTTTGAACGGGAAGAGGAGTAATTCAAAACACCTACGTCAAGATTCCTTACCAGAGCGACGAAGGGCAGAGGAGTAAAAAGAATTCCTACTCTCCGATATAACTAGACTCCGAAAACAGTTTTCTTCTAGACTCAACATCGGCCAAACTACACAATCAATCAAGGGGGCTCCTAAGGTCGGTCGAGGCTCTGATACCAACTTGTCACGCCCAATATGCGACCCTATCCAAAAGGAACTCGAAGGTCCCACCAAGGATAGACCCGCATATTGAAACGCTTTTGCAAGGTGGATATCGTTACATCAACATTACATAATAGATGGGGATACATACAAAAGGCATACAATGCCACACGAATACAACAATACATCATACATAAGAGAACCATCCGACTACGGATGAAACACAAACATAAACTCAAACGACATCCACCCTGCTAGCCCAGGCTGCCGACCTGGAACCTATCCCCTGATCGATGAAGAAGTAGAAGAAGAACTCCAAACAAGCAAACATCGCTCTCGCGTCAAGATCATCGCATAACCTGTACCTGCAACTGTTGCTGTAGTAATCTGTGAGCCACGAGGACTCAGCAATCCCATTACCATGGGTGTCAAGACTAGCAAAGCTTAATGGGTTAGGAAGGGGTAAAGTGGTGAGGTTGCAGCAGCGGCTAAGCAAGTATGGTGGCTAACATACGCAAATAAGAGCGAGAAGAGAACAAGCGGAACGGTCGTGAAGCTAGCAATGATCAAGAGGTGATCTTGAACACCTACTTACGTCAAGCATAACACAGAAACCGTGTTCACTTCCCGGACTCCGCCGAGAAGAGACCATCACGGCTACACACGCGGTTGATGCGTTTTAATTCGGATCTGGTGTCAAGTTATCTACAACCGGACATTAACAAATTCCCATCTGCCACATAACCGCGGGCACGGCTCTCGAAAGTTTATAACCCTGCAGGGGTGTCCCAACTTAGCCCATGATAAGCTCTCGCGATCAACGAAGGATATACCTTCTCCCAGGAAGACCCGATCAGTCTCGGAATTCCGGTTTACAAGACATTTCGACAATGGTAAAATAAAACCAGCAAAACCGCCCGATGCGCCGACATCCCGATAGGAGCTGCACATATCTTGTTCTCAGGGCAACACCGGATGAACACTACGTACAACTAAAACCAGACCTCAAGTTTCCCCGAGGTGGCGCTGCAAGTGGCTCTAGTTCGGACCAACACTTAGACAAGCATTGGCCTGGGGGGGCTAAATAAAGATGACCCTCGAGAGAGCGACTCCCAAGGGAAAAGTAGGAGGTGGTGAGGCAAATGGTAAAACCAAGGTTGGGCCTTGCTGGATGAGTTTTATTCAAAGCGAACTGTCGAGGGGGTCCCATAAATCACCCGACCGCGTAAGGAACGCAAAATCCGAGAACATAATACCGGTATGACGGAAACTAGGGGGCGGCAAGAGTGGAACAAAACACCAGGCATAAGGCCGAGCCTTCCACCCTTTACCAAATATATAGATGCATTAATAATATAAGAGATATTGTGATATCCCAACATAACCCTGTCCGCCATGGAGCAATCTTCAACTTCACCTACAACTAACAACGCCATAAGAGGGGCTGAGCAAAGCGGTAACATAGCCAAGCAACGGTTTGCTAGGAAGGGTGTCAAAGGTTAGAGGTTCATGGCAATTTGGGAGGCTTGAAGAACAAGTGATAGGTAGCGCAACAAAGTGATAGAACGAAGCAACTAGCATAGCAATGATAGTAGTGAGATCCAGGGTAATGGTCATCTTGCCTGAAATCCCGCTAGGAAGAAGAACAAGTCCATGAAGAAGATGAAGCCACGAAGACGAACCAAGCGTAGACGAACGAATCCTCACGATCGCAACGAAACGGGAACTATCGAGAAGAAGCACACAACATGGTAAACACACCACACATAGGCAAGACATGATGCACAACAAGCATGATGCATGAGAAAGCTACATGAAGCTACTCATGGCAAGAGATGATGCAAACAAGAACAACACATCAAGGCAAGTTTAAATGAGGTCGGAAACAACATATAACAATTCCGGTAAGTCCTCATATGCAAATTTCGAAATGGGTCCAGATCTGAACAAACCTTATGTTCAAGTAGTTAAACATCAAGTTAAAGAGCACCAAGAGGATCTACACAAAATTCTAGTCAAGTTACATATAAAATTCATTAGATTCGGAGCTACGGCCTAGAAGATATGAGCAAAACAAGTTAAACATGGCATTGATGCAAAATGCATACAAACATCATGCAAACACCTCAAAACAAGGATGCAACATGGTAATATGAAACTACATGCAATTCTAAGCAAGTTTCATATAGAGCACACACAAAACGGAGCAACGGTGTAACACATACACTTTATACAAGTCATAACAACAATCTGTCCAAAACAGCAACTAGGCATCTTGCAAGCATCAAAACAATATGCTACAGCACGCCAACATAATAAAAAAAGGCATGGGCATTAAGTACAGGTAAAGCATCACAAAACATGAACACTGAGCTATCTCCAGAAAAGACTAGAACATGCTCAAAAACACATGGGAAGATTGCAAATAATAACAGTTTCAGACTTTAGCAGAAATAACATCAGGTTGCAATGTTTAGAGCTATCAAAAAACATGTTACAGGAACTTATCATGGAAAACAAAGGCATGGTATGAATCTACTAAAAGCATAGATCAAAAGTGCCTTACTGACCATGATCCAAAAAGGATCAGAAGATAAGATGGCAGCCATGTAAACATGGCAAGTTATATTACAGATTCATACATGGCAGGAACAACAATAAGTAGGCATGTTGGTGAGCTTTAAACACTCACCGTAGAGCAATAAATGGCATGGCAAGGCAACCAACAGTAAGAAGACATGTTTGTGAAGCTATACATGGCAAGAGCAAGTTCATAGGGTGCATGGAAACATTGAACTTAATGTTAACAGGCAGACAACAACATTATTTAGCAACTTTGGAGCAAGATAACAACATGTTAAAGTAGGCTATAAATGCAACCAGGGGCATGAATGGATAGAGCATGACATTAATAACAAAACATGTTTAGTAAAGATCTCCAGATTATGCACGAAATGACTTGTAGAGGCAGGTTTTCATGGCATCACAAAATAACAAAATCTGTCTACTAAAACAGCAACAACAAGTACCATACTTAACAAGCTCGATGCACTCAGCACACAACTCACAAAAATACATGGATGGCACCCCTGTAAAGATGGCATAGCATAGATCAAAACACATGTAGACATCAACCTCATAGGATGCACACATAGAACTCTTCCAACAGCATTTCGGGCATCAAGATGAGCTCAAATGAAAATTATGTAATGGAATGAAATGAAGTACTCATTGAGAAGAACAATTTGACATATTACACGCACGAAACGGAGCTACAGATGCAGAGATATGATGCGATGAACATGACATGATAATGACAAAATAACTTCGGGACTTAGACGAAAAACAACCTCGCGAAAACGAATCTGGATCTGGGCACGGATCCCGAGGTCAGGCCGGAGCTCTCGCCGGAGCTGGGCGGCGCCGGCAACGAGAAAGGAGGCCGGATATGGGGTGGCGGCGAGGGGGGCGCGGCGAGCGCCGGCGGGAGACGGGCGCCGGCCGGGAGGCGGCAGCGGGCGAGGTCGCCGGCGGGCGCGGAAGGCGGCGCCGGCGGGCAGGCGCGGCGGAGGAACGCGCGGAGGGGCGCCGGTGGAGGAGGCGCGGGGCGGCCCGGCGCCGGAGGACGGCGATAGAGGCGTGGGCGCGCCGGCGAGGCACACCGGCGGGCGGCGGAGGTCGGACCCGATCCGTCCCGGGGCGGGCTCCATGTGGGCCAGGCGGGCCGGCGGCGGAGGGGCGGCGGCGATGCCACATGGCGCTTGTCGATTGGCTGCGGGCGGCGGGCGGACGCATCCGGTCCAGATCGGACGTGTCCGGTGGGCGAGAGGAGCGGGGCTAGGGTTTCGGGGGGAGAATTCATCCGCGAATTTCGGGGGGAGGGGCATATATATAGATTCTGGGAGTTAGGAGAGTCCAAATGAGGAGCGGTTTTCGCCCACACGATCGTGATCGAACGATCGAGAGCATGGAGGGGAGTTAGATGGGTTTTGGGCCACTTTGGAGGGGTGTTGGGCTGCAAAGAGAAAGGGGCTTTTGCGGTTACCCGGTTAACCGTTGGAGTATCAAACAACCTCCAAATGGCACAAAACTTGACAGGCGGTCTACCGGTGGTATACCAAGGCCGCATGGAAAACCTTGGGCCATTCCGAGAAAGTTTAACACCCGCTCACAACAGGAGAGAAGAAGGGGACGCCGGAGGACATTGGAGTGCCGGATTGCAAAACGGACAACGGGGAAAATTCTCGGATGCATGAGATGAACACGTATGCAAAATGAAATGCACATGATGACATGGCAAAATGCAACACGCAAGCAAATGACATGGCAATGGCGGCGAATAACTGGCGGACACCTGGCGCAACGAATCCGGGGCGTTACAACACTCCTCCACTAACAAGAGATCTCGTCCCGAGATCTTAGGACCGAGACGGAAGGGAAAAAGGGATGAGGTGAAGCAAGAACTCAAGAGAAGAAGCAAAGAATCGAGAACACTCGGGAAGAAGAGAGGAACAACGAGAATGACGAGAATCGAAAACTCACGAAAACTGATAGACTATGAAACCACTAGTTCTAAACGGAGTTGTTAGAATGAGAAAAGAAACAGATAAGACTGAAAGGATTTAGGCAGCACTTCGGCTGAAACATGGGGGAATAGAACACGAGCTTGAGAGGATGGAATGATACTTGATGACCTCTTGCAGAATGAATTAAATCATGAAGATCCAGGATGAAGAACTCCGGTGACGAAAAGATGATGAGATAGACATGAAAGGATGAAAGAATAAGATTAAGCCTTGCGATGATTTAGATGGAGGCTCCGACGAAATGGCCGAGGAAATTTGAACTCCGGAAAAGAAAAGATGAAAACACTTGGAACTAGAATTTATTCATCAAGAACAAACTCCGAAGAAAGGGATTAATCACTTGGATGAAATAAGAATAAGATTTATTGTATGCTTATCCTTCATCAAATTAAATTGACGTCAAGCAATGGATTTTGCATACTACTTATTCTTCTTGCAAAAGAATTGAGAAGTGACGTAACGCAAACATGAGAAGGTCTTCATGAACCACCGGTAGGATTGAAAGAACGAATGAATTAATCTGATAATCAAGGACAAAGAATCTTGAATGAACCACCGTAAGAATTCAGAAATGACTGACGAAAGAGAATGAATCACCGGGAAGAATTAGAAGAACAAATATGCTTGAGGGGGATTTAGATGCAAAAGAACGAAGAGATCGCGAACTGATTGAAGAATACTTGAACGAAGCACCGGAATAATATTGAGACGAATGAAAGGGCACGTATATAGAATAATTGGAGAACGAATCTGAAAACTTAGAACAAAGAAATCTTCCGAATAGATGGCCTCCGGATGATCGAGAGAGAAAGCAACACCTGAAATGGTCCGAATGGATGAAAAGGATTTGCATGACTTGAAAAAATTTAATAGGATAACATCGAGCTAGCACCGCGAATCTCCGGGGAACATACAAGATTTAGAGGAAAAACTCTTCTTCGGTCTTCAAATGATGACGGAAAACACCACCAAAATTACTGAGATACTCCGGGAGAATGAAAAGCGAAGAGGTTGAGCCAACAATGAAAAGAATTTGAACGAGATCTTGGGGAAGGCATGTGACTGATGGAATCCATTCTTACGTCAAACTTGAAAAGAAATGAGAATAACTCCGGGGGAATCAGAAGAGTCATGTAAGATCCTGGGTGAAGACCTGTGGGTTAGGGCCCACTAAAGAGAAAGCACCGTTGGAAAGGGATTTTGAACAGATAGATGAAGCACCGGAACAAAGAATTATTTGAATGAGGTGACCACCTCGAATTAATTGTAACACAGACGAATCTCCTGAGATGTCTTGAACACTCCGGAAGGATGAACTGGCGAGAGGCGAACGAGCAAGCGGAAAACATTTGATCCAAGGAAAAGAATGTGATCAACCCGAAAACTAGAATTGAGTCCACCGGAGAAGAAAAAGAGTTGAAGAATGTCCATTGAGACGAGAATTCACCGGTTGAAATAATGGAGAGAAGACTGAAGAGGCTCCACACGAATGAAATTGATACTCGAAACAGACTCAGGCTCTGGGAAGAAAAAGGGTGGGAGGGCGTGAAAAATAAAGACAACTGGAAGGGGAAACCGACGAATATCTTGAAGAGAAAAGACCGATTAAAATCATTGAGGAAAGAAAGCAAAGGCTTCGCACGAGTAGGATGGATACTCGATTACAGGCTCCGGTTCCGAGAGGAAGAAGGGTGGGCGGGTGGGAAAACAAAACAACTGAGGATTGAACTTGACAACGATGAAGAGGCTCGAGTCAACTTGACGAGAAATGCACCGGATGAAAAGAGCTAAGGAACAACGATCGAAAAACCAACTGCGTGAACTAAAGAAAATTTTGAACGGGAAGAGGAGTAATTCAAAACACCTACGTCAAGATTCCTTACCAGAGCGACGAAGGGCAGAGGAGTAAAAAGAATTCCTACTCTCCGATATAACTAGACTCCGAAAACAGTTTTCTTCTAGACTCAACATCGGCCAAACTACACAATCAATCAAGGGGGCTCCTAAGGTCGGTCGAGGCTCTGATACCAACTTGTCACGCCCAATATGCGACCCTATCCAAAAGGAACTCGAAGGTCCCACCAAGGATAGACCCGCATATTGAAACGCTTTTGCAAGGTGGATATCGTTACATCAACATTACATAATAGATGGGGATACATACAAAAGGCATACAATGCCACACGAATACAACAATACATCATACATAAGAGAACCATCCGACTACGGATGAAACACAAACATAAACTCAAACGACATCCACCCTGCTAGCCCAGGCTGCCGACCTGGAACCTATCCCCTGATCGATGAAGAAGTAGAAGAAGAACTCCAAACAAGCAAACATCGCTCTCGCGTCAAGATCATCGCATAACCTGTACCTGCAACTGTTGCTGTAGTAATCTGTGAGCCACGAGGACTCAGCAATCCCATTACCATGGGTGTCAAGACTAGCAAAGCTTAATGGGTTAGGAAGGGGTAAAGTGGTGAGGTTGCAGCAGCGGCTAAGCAAGTATGGTGGCTAACATACGCAAATAAGAGCGAGAAGAGAACAAGCGGAACGGTCGTGAAGCTAGCAATGATCAAGAGGTGATCTTGAACACCTACTTACGTCAAGCATAACACAGAAACCGTGTTCACTTCCCGGACTCCGCCGAGAAGAGACCATCACGGCTACACACGCGGTTGATGCGTTTTCATTCGGATCTGGTGTCAAGTTATCTACAACCGGACATTAACAAATTCCCATCTGCCACATAACCGCGGGCACGGCTCTCAAAAGTTTATAACCCTGCAGGGGTGTCCCAACTTAGCCCATGATAAGCTCTCGCGATCAACGAAGGATATACCTTCTCCCAGGAAGACCCGATCAGTCTCGGAATTCCGGTTTACAAGACATTTCGACAATGGTAAAATAAAACCAGCAAGACCGCCCGATGCGCCGACATCCCGATAGGAGCTGCACATATCTTGTTCTCAGGGCAACACCGGATGAACACTACGTACAACTAAAACCAGACCTCAAGTTTCCCCGAGGTGGCGCTGCAAGTGGCTCTAGTTCGGACCAACACTTAGACAAGCATTGGCCTGGGGGGGCTAAATAAAGATGACCCTCGAGAGAGCGACTCCCAAGGGAAAAGTAGGAGGTGGTGAGGCAAATGGTAAAACCAAGGTTGGGCCTTGCTGGATGAGTTTTATTCAAAGCGAACTGTCGAGGGGGTCCCATAAATCACCCGACCGCGTAAGGAACGCAAAATCCGAGAACATAATACCGGTATGACGGAAACTAGGGGGCGGCAAGAGTGGAACAAAACACCAGGCATAAGGCCGAGCCTTCCACCCTTTACCAAATATATAGATGCATTAATAATATAAGAGATATTGTGATATCCCAACATAACCCTGTCCGCCATGGAGCAATCTTCAACTTCACCTACAACTAACAACGCCATAAGAGGGGCTGAGCAAAGCGGTAACATAGCCAAGCAACGGTTTGCTAGGAAGGGTGTCAAAGGTTAGAGGTTCATGGCAATTTGGGAGGCTTGAAGAACAAGTGATAGGTAGCGCAACAAAGTGATAGAACGAAGCAACTAGCATAGCAATGATAGTAGTGAGATCCAGGGTAATGGTCATCTTGCCTGAAATCCCGCTAGGAAGAAGAACAAGTCCATGAAGAAGATGAAGCCACGAAGACGAACCAAGCGTAGACGAACGAATCCTCACGATCGCAACGAAACGGGAACTATCGAGAAGAAGCACACAACATGGTAAACACACCACACATAGGCAAGACATGATGCACAACAAGCATGATGCATGAGAAAGCTACATGAAGCTACTCATGGCAAGAGATGATGCAAACAAGAACAACACATCAAGGCAAGTTTAAATGAGGTCGGAAACAACATATAACAATTCCGGTAAGTCCTCATATGCAAATTTCGAAATGGGTCCAGATCTGAACAAACCTTATGTTCAAGTAGTTAAACATCAAGTTAAAGAGCACCAAGAGGATCTACACAAAATTCTAGTCAAGTTACATATAAAGTTCATTAGATTCGGAGCTACGGCCTAGAAGATATGAGCAAAACAAGTTAAACATGGCATTGATGCAAAATGCATACAAACATCATGCAAACACCTCAAAACAAGGATGCAACATGGTAATATGAAACTACATGCAATTCTAAGCAAGTTTCATATAGAGCACACACAAAACGGAGCAACGGTGTAACACATACACTTTATACAAGTCATAACAACAATCTGTCCAAAACAGCAACTAGGCATCTTGCAAGCATCAAAACAATATGCTACAGCACGCCAACATAATAAAAAAAGGCATGGGCATTAAGTACAGGTAAAGCATCACAAAACATGAACACTGAGCTATCTCCAGAAAAGACTAGAACATGCTCAAAAACACATGGGAAGATTGCAAATAATAACAGTTTCAGACTTTAGCAGAAATAACATCAGGTTGCAATGTTTAGAGCTATCAAAAAACATGTTACAGGAACTTATCATGGAAAACAAAGGCATGGTATGAATCTACTAAAAGCATAGATCAAAAGTGCCTTACTGACCATGATCCAAAAAGGATCAGAAGATAAGATGGCAGCCATGTAAACATGGCAAGTTATATTACAGATTCATACATGGCAAGAACAACAATAAGTAGGCATGTTGGTGAGCCTGAACCACTCACCACAGAGCAATACATCGCATGGCAAGGCAACCAACAGTAAGAAGACATGCTTGTGAAGCTATACATGGCAAGATCAAGTTCATAGGGTGCATGGATCACTAGCAAACAATCATGGAAACATTGAACTTAAGGTTAACACGCAGACATCAACATTATTTAGCAACTTTGGAGCAAGATAACAACATGTTAAAGCAGGCTATAAATTCAACCAGGGGCATGACTGGATAGAGCATGACATGAATAACAAAACATGTTTAGTAAACATCTCCAGATTATGCACGAAATGACTTGTAGAGGCAGGTTTTCATGGTATCACAACATAACAGAATCTGTCTAGCAAAACAGCAACAGCAAGTACCATACTTAACAAGCTCGATGCACTCAGCACACAGCTCACAAAAATACATGGATGGCACCCCTGGAAAGATGGCATAGCATAGCTCAAAACACGTGTAGGCATCAACCTCATAGGATCCACACATCAAACATGGCAAAAATGACAAATGAGCAAGTTATAACAGTTTCAGCAGATTAACATCACATAGCACTCTTCCAACAGCACTTCGGGCATCAAGATGAGCTCAAATGAAAATGATGCAATGGAATGAAATGAAGTACTCATCGAGGCGAACAATTTGACATATTACACGCATGGAACCGAGATACAGATGCAGAGATATGATGCGATGAACATGGCATGATAATGACAAAATAACTTCGGGACTTGGACGAAAAACAACCTCGCGAAAACGAATCTGGATCTGGGCATGGATCCCGAGGTCAAGCCGGAGCTCTCGCCGGAGCTGGGCGCCCGGGAGATGGGGGGCGTGGCGAGGGGGGCGCGGCGAGCGCCGGCGGGAGACGGGCGCCGGCCGGGAGGCGGCGCGGGGCGCGCGGCGGCGGGGATCCGGGGCCGGCCGGGCGCCGGGCGGCGGAGCGCGCGGCCGGGCGGCCAGGCGGCGGTGGGCGAGGTCGCCAGCGGGCGCGGAAGGCGGCGCCGGCCGGCAGGCGCGGCGGAGGAATGCGCGGAGGGGCGCCGGCGGAGGAGGCGCGGGGCGGCAGGGCGCCGGAAGACGGCGACGGATGGCGGCGGAGGTCGGGCCCGATCCGGCCCGGGGCGGGCTCCCCGTGGGCCAGGCGGGTCGGCGGGGCAGGTGCGGCGCCGATGCCACGTGGCGCTTGCCGATTGGCTGCGGGCGGCGGGCGGACGCGTCCGGTCGAGATCGGACGTGTCCTGCGGGTGAGAGGAGTGGGGCTAGGGTTTCGGGGGGAGAATTCATCTGCGAATTTCGGGGCTAGGGTTTCGGGCCGACCGTTGATGGCTGTTGGTCACTACTACTACAAAAAAGTGAATATGAATCTTTCTATTTCACATGGAGGAGTGTGCATCTTTATGTTGGGTGTTCTTCTGTCGTGCGACCCGATGGCTTATGTGCGACCTGTGGCCCACGCCTCCTATTCTATTTGTTCAGGGCTGGCGGCGTGAACTCCGATTCGATCCGATTATTCAATCCCGCCGCTGAGATGCTCAGGTTACTCCTTAACCTTGATAGGAAGATGGCTTATTCCAAAATTCGTGCATAAGGGTAAGGAACTCTGGATGAATTAATGCGAATGGGTGTAAGCCTCGCTGCTCGGAAACACCCAGTGCTGACCACACTGAGAGACACGAAAGCGCAGGTAATGCCAGTTGGCGAAGTGGCGTTGAGCATCCCTGGCGGTACGCAAAGAGAGGTCGTGATGATATCATCTACGTCCGTACTGCTCCTCGTGGAGTAGATCTCGCATCGAACCAACCCTTTTTTGACCAGGGAACGCGAGAATTCCCACTATCGCTGGCAGGCCAGCCGGGCCGTGAGCGTGGTGGGAACGGGCTTCCCAAAAAGCGAGCCCCGGCCCAGGTCAGCATAGAATGGGGGGGACGGCCCTAATGTTGTGTTGGCCGGGTTGCGGGCGGATAAAAGCGGACATGGGGACTCGGGTCGGGGCACAGCGTAACTAAGAGAGCCATTCCATTTAGGGCGAGCCATAATGGGCGGGTGAGGGAGTCTTGGACTAGGGGGTGTCCAGATAGCCGAACTATCATCTTTGGCCGGACTCCTAGACTACGAAGATAGAAGATTGAAGACTTCACCCCGTGTCCGGATAGGACTTTCCTTGGCATGGAAGGCAAGCTTGGCGATACAGATATGTAGATTTCCTACCATTGTAACCGACTCTGTGTAACCCTAACCCTATTCGGTGTCTATATAAACCGAAGGGTTTTAGTCCCTAGGACGAACAACAATCATACCATAGGCTAGCTTCTATGGTATTAATCAATATTAATCAAGCAGGAGTAGGGAATTACCTCCATCGAGAGGGCCCGAACCTGGGTAACAACATCGTGTCCCTTGTCTCCTGTTACCATCCGCCTAGACGCATAGTTTGGGATCCCTACCAGAGATCCGCCTGTTTTGATACCGACATTGGTGCTTTCATTGAGAGTTCCTCTGTGCCGTCGCCGTCAGGAAGGATGCCTCATCCCGTCTTTAAAGACGACATTATCGCCAAAGGAGCCCTGGCCGCCGGTCAGACTCTTCGGCTAGGTGGTTTCCTCATGACCACCAGTTCGGCCGCTGCGGCAACGATAACTTCTCGGGTCATCAAAACCAATCTTCTCAGGTCATCAAACCCTAAACCCTAAACTCTCTCCAAAAACCAGTCTACTATGTGTCCACTGTCTGTAACACCCCAAAAATTTAACCAGGTTTTAGTTATTAAAATTTTGCCAAGAGTTTAAAAAATTTTGCCTGCAAGAATATCTCTGTTGATTTCAAAACTTTTCTTTTAATATTAAGGAATTTTTCCCAAGTGGATCCTTCCAAAACATATTGGACTTATTTTCCCTCTCATTTAAAAACATTTCTTAATCAGTAGATTCATTTATTAAATTATTTCATCCGGAGCTTAAATCATTAAAATGACTTTCTTTAAGTTTTGGAGCTCTTTTTGAACTGCAACCATTTGATATATTTATCTAAAAATCTAACCAAAATTTTGAGATGTCATGTGATGTCTCTAAATCACTTTTGTGCAATAATATATTTAATTCATTGCATATTTTGAGTGCTACACCTGTTTTCCTTCTCTCGTCCAGTGGGCAGTTTTGCACTACAACCCTTTTAAATATTTGTTTCTAGCTTCCACCAAAATTATGGGATGTCAGTAGGAGCATATCATTCCATTATATGCAATAATCCAGTGATGTTCTTTGAAAATTTTGAGTGAAACAACCTCATCTTCATTCTGGCCCAACATGATGGTTTGTACAACAACCACATTTTTAGTTGCTCATTTATCCATGATTCCTTTTCCTACTTGTAGACCTCCCTACTAAACCCCTAAGTCCAGGAGCATGCACTTATTGGATCATTTTTAGTTCACGAAATGATGCCATCCATCTCCTGTCCAGAACTGAAGTTCATCAAAACCTGCACTAGCAAGTTTCTATTTTTGCCAAACCAACCTTACCACTCTCTCTTGCATCTAAGGAGACACTGATCTGGAGAATTTGGCCACTCCAAGAAATGCCTAAGTACCCTTGGCATTTTGTCAAACACCTTTCGGGCATGATCAGTTTTGACATGAGTCTTTGGTTGCAGTATGGACTTGAGCTCCCGACCAATCCATCATGTCCCTTAGCTCCATTGCTAGCCCTAGACTAGAACTGTTCGTTGCCAGCCTCAACCGCGGCCTCTAAACTGCCCTGACATTTCATCGAGCATGTTCCGGGCGTGCACTGGACGCGCCCAGAGCGCGCGTATGGCACGCACGTGCGCCCGAGCCGCCGCGTCG
The DNA here is from genome assembly GCA_963921465.1 of Triticum timopheevii. Lineage (NCBI taxonomy): Eukaryota > Viridiplantae > Streptophyta > Magnoliopsida > Poales > Poaceae > Triticum > Triticum timopheevii. The sequence continues at coordinate 7,295,315 of OY997272.1, forward strand.
CGCCCGCTTCACGCCACCTACCCCCGCTCGCCCGTAGAGCCGCGCCCGACCTCATCCACTCGCAGGAACCGTCCAAAGCCGCACAGCGCCACCGTCAGGGCACTTTTAGCGGCACGCCGGCGTCGGCCGACAGCCTCTGCTCCGTTCAGCGCCGCCCAAGCCACCCCGGCTCGCCACCTGGCCCCTGGCACAGCCCGAGCTCATCCACAAGGGTGTCGCCTAGCTCTCGTCGCCGCCACATTCCCCTGCAGCTACAGAACGTCGGTTCGCCGGCGATCTTATCCCCACCGCTGCGGAACCGACCTCGTCGCGCTATAAATGGACGCCCCGAAACCATTCAAGCACGCAGGCGACCTTAGGCTACCCCCATGGCACCCCCACAGCCCGCAATCGTCGGGGAAACGCCGTCTTCCCCAACTCCGACAACCGCAACCGCCGCCACGTCCCAGCTCCGTTCACCGAAACCCGTGCCCCTCCTGTCAAACTAATGCCACCAAACGACTCCAATCCATCTTGCAGAGCCGCCCAGACCCCCAGCTGCGACGGGGAGCCACCGGAGCCACAAAAGCAGTTTGCTCCCGAAGCCTTCTCCGCCGCAAAGCTCGCCGCCGGCAGCTCCCTCCGTCCCCACCTGCCTGGCGACCACCGGAAGGATCGCCCTTGCGTAGCGGATCCACCCCCGCCCTCGGGGCCCCGCGAGGAGCCGCCAATCGCCAGCGACGATCGCCGGAGTTCCGCCTCCGCTCGGGACATAGGAAGAGGAGGGAGAGGAATAGTCAAACCTGACTAGTGGGCCCCCTGGACCCACTGTCAGTGTCTCACCGCGCCGTCCACGTGTTTAAGTGAAGGCGTAAACTTCGGAAGTACGTCTCCTTTGCCCCGGAAGCGTATTTCTATCTGAAACATTTTCTTTTTCTATTTTAATTTAAAAACAGATTTGACCAGAACTTTGACTGACTATATCTTTTTAAATATAACTCCAAATGAATTAATTCTTTTTCCTACCTCTCTCAAATATTGTCTAGTTTATTTTAGCATTTATTTGAAAAAAATTCATGACAACTTTTTGTACTATTTTGAATTTGTGTGTTGATTCATATTTATTTAAAATAGGACTTTGGAGAGAGAGAAGAAAACTTTCAAAAGTTTTGGAGTGCACCATGCCTTTCCACACATTGAAGGAAAGCATTCTGAACCCCGGCATAATATTTTTATGTGTTCGATGACACGTTTATAACATCACCACACCTTGGAGAAACTTGTTATTTCATGTGACGTGATCATATGCATGGGTGCATGTTATTGATTTCCATGCTATTGGAAATGAACACACTTGTGACGATAACCACCCTGATGTGTTTTGCATGCATACCGGTAGGAACCCGGGAAAACCTCTGCCTTGGGTAGGCATGAGTTTGTCGCCGGTGTCCATCGGGACGGCTATGTCTGGTATGGCATGGTAAGGTAATATGAGCGGTGACTCTGTTGGTTGAAATATATTCGTTATGCTAATCATGCAGGGAATACTATAGACCTCCTGAGTCGACCGTAGATCGAGTCTTGTTCCAGTAACCCCCATACTTGTTTCGTACTACCACTCGTCTCTACAGCAAGTAGAGTACGGTTCAGTAAGTTGTCAACCTCTTTCTAGCACACACCGTACAGAGAGGCCATGGTGGAAGATACCGGTTGTAGCTGGTAGGCAGGCCACCTGGTCCGGGGGCATGGGTGTTTCTGGTTGGGACCGAGAGGGGAGGCCACCCCTTAGAGCGCGCGATATAAATTTGATCCCATGCTACGCGAGGTTGTAGCCTCCCCACTTAGAGTTTGCTTAACAGGTGTCGTGGGTGATTCCAGACACGTGTGAGTTAAGCTGGTGTGTGCAAGTTAGGTGTGTTTTCAACTAAAAGGCCATAGACGGAATTAGTCTTGATGGACTAAAGGAATCCGTTACTCGTGGGTAAAGAGTACACCCTCTGCAGAGATTAAACCTATTCGAATAGCCGTGTCCATGGTTAAGGATTACAGTCTGGGATGGGTCAAGTCTCGGTCTTAGTGTCGGTCTTCGGAGGTGAAACTGTTAACCAGAACTGGAACTACTACTTGAGACTTGTGATAATTATGATTATTATTATTGTTGACTAACCCGTGATATTATTGTTATTATCGAATATCTCTGGGATGGTTCTACCTCCGGGATATTCACTATGATTGTTTATTTTAAAGCCCTTTATGTGGTGTCGCTCAGACGCCCTACTGTGGCATTTCTTTTAAAGCCCTTTATGTGGTGTCGCTCAGACGCCCGACTGTGGCATATCTTTTAAAGCCCTTTATGTGGTGTCGCTCAGAGGCCCGACTGTGGCATTTCTTTTAAAGCCCTTTATGTGGTGTCGCTCAGACGCCCGACTGTGGCATTTCTTTTAAAGCCCTTTATGTGGTGTCGCTCAGACGCCCGACTGTGGCATTTCTTTTCAAGCCCTTTATGTGGTGTCGCTAAGACGCCCGACTGTGGCATTGCTTGTTATTTATTTCATAAATTTTAATACTACTATGCTATTGCATTTTTATAAATAACTTGCTTGCACGCATCAGAGTTTCATTTATCTTTTGTGACTGACGTCATGAGCATAAAATATTTTCAGCACATCATTGTTATATTATACCTGTGTTCATAATGTTTGCGAATACATTCAAAGTACTCATTGGCTTGTCCCTGGCTATTCTTGGCCAGATTTTCTTGCACGGAGAGGAGCGACGCGATGAAAGCCCCGGAACCTAAGCAATGGAGATAGCAGCCTCGCGAAGATAGGAGTTAACCTGGTCAGCTGTTCCCGTGGGAAATGGAGTCCCATTGACACTGATGTTTCACAACCCGCTTCCGCCATCAACCACTAGAAACCATTTGTTGTACTCATAGGCCAGAATGGTCTTGTACTTCATATTTTGTATTTTTCTTGGAATTTCTGTATCAAGTTGGAGCCTCATCAGCTAACAGTAATCCTGGGGCTGATGAGCACGACGGTCTTTTTCTGGAAATTTATACCCGGAAAAACCCAGTCGTGACACTGTCCTAACCCCATGCAAGTCCCCGTACCCACATTATCAAAAGATAGCATACGCGGTGTTCATGGCATCCCGGAAGCTGCGACACTACTTTCAAAAGTGCGCGATAACAGTACCCTCTGAAGTACCTCTAAATGACATTATAAATAACCGCGACGCGACGGGCCAGATTGCCAAATGGGCCATAGAGCTCCTTCCATTCGACATAACCTATAAGCCCCGACGAGCTATTAAGTCGCAGGTTTTGGCCGACTTCGTCACCTAATGGACCGAAGCCGAACTCCCTAAAGAGTACGGCGCATACTCCAATTGGATCATGCACTTTGACGGCTCCAAAATGTTGGCCGGCCTGGGAGCTGGCGTCGTCCTGACGTCCCCAACCAGGGACACAGTCCAATACGTCCTTCAGATAATGTATACGGACTCCAACAACGCAGCCGAATACAAGGCCCTTCTACACGGCCTCCGGATGGTAGTCTCCATGGACATTAAACGCCTAGAGGTGCGCGGGGATTCGAACCTTGCGATATCTCAAATAAACGGAGACTTTGACGCCAAAGATCCAAAAATGGCAGCATACCGCAATGTGGTACTAAAAATGTCAGCACGGTTCGAAGGGCTCGAAATTCATCATATAGCCCGGGATAACAACCAGGCAGCGGACGTATTGGCACGGATCGGCGCAAAACGCGATGCCGTCCCACCCAACATATTTCTAGAATGGCTGTTCAAGCCATCCGTACTATGGGAACGGGAGTCCGGAAATAACAATCCGGACCCAACTGCATTGCCTGACACCGAACAATCTGAAACAATCGGAGGCTCTGCCGACGAAATAACACCCTCCGCCCACAAAATAATGGCGGTTATTGCCCCATGGACGGAGCCATTCCTATCCTACCTAACTATGCAAGAACTCCCCGATGACCAAAATGAGGCTCGCTGCATAGTACGGCGATCCAAAGCCTATAAAGTCCATGAGGGAGAGCTTTATAAGATAAGCACAACAGGAGTCGTTCAAAGGTGTATCTCCGAAGAGGAAGGGCGAAACCTCCTGGCTGAAATTCATGCCGGACTGGGTGGGCACCATGCCGCAGGCCGGGCCCTTGTAGGCAAGGCCTTCCGTACATGATTTTATTGGCCGACGGCCCGGGCTGATGCGCAGGATTTAGTCCAGCGATGCGTCGATTGTCAGCTTTTTGCTAATCAAAGCCACATGCCACCCACCGCCCTCAAAACTATACCCATAACCTGGCCGTTCGCGGTCTGGGGGCTTGACATGGTTGGACCCCTTAGGGGAGGAAGCCACAAGCATAAATACCTATTGGTCATGGTGGATAAATTCACCAAATGGATAGAAGCCAAGCCTATTAAAACGGCCGAATCCGGACCGGTGATAGACTTCATATCAGGGGTAGTACACCGTTACGGCGTCCCCCACAGTATCATCACTGATAACGGCACCAACTTCACAGCCGATGAGGTCAAACTATGGGCATCAAGCTCGATTACGCCTCAGTCTATCACCCTCAAACCAATTGTCAAGTCGAGCGAGAAAACGGTCTAATCATGAGCGGCATTAAACCCAGACTAGTGCGGTCCCTCAAGGAATCAAACACGCACTGGGTAGAGGAGCTCGACTCCGTACTCTGGGGGCTGCGGACCACGCCAAATCGTACTACCGGATTCACACCATTTTTTATGGTGTACGGCGCAGAGGCAGTCTTGCCCTGTGACATAATTCATGACTCACCTCGCGTGCGCATGTATGAACAAAGAGAAGCCGAGCTCCATCGGCAGGACGACTTGGACGCATTGGAGGAGGAGCGCGACGTGGAAAAAGCTCGTTCCGCATTTTATCAACAACAGGCTCGAAGACATCAAAGTAGGGAAGTACGGGCCCAAGCTTACAACGTTGGCGAACTAGTTCTACTCCTGCCGGACAAGAAAAAGGACAAACTCAAGCCCGAATGGGAAGGTCCCTTCATCATCGACCAGGTCCTGACCGGCGGGACACACCGCTTGCGAAACGCATCGGATAACCGACTTGAGCCGAACCCATGGAACGCAGCCCGTCTACGAATATTCTACGCCTAGGCGCCGGACTCCGAGTTCGTCTCCTTCCTCCATCCGCATTTTCTATTTTTGCTGTCTCTTATTTCTCTCCTTCCTCCTTCTTCTTCTTCAAAGCCTTTAAAAGGCTTGTCTGCGCCTTGTTTGCACATAATTGACGCGCTGTCCGCGCACATTATACTTGGGGGCTTCTCTAACAGAAGCTTATTTATACGGGCTTCATGCCCAACACATGTGTCAAACTTCCGCATGTACCTTTTATTCACCATTATATGCATCGATATGACTTAAGTTTTGGCCAAGCTGGGTTGTCTGGCTCCTGTGCTTACCCCTACGTTCCCGATTGTTCGGCTAGGTGGTAAAGGGAGCACCTCTGCGATTGTTACTGCCGGGTCAGCCGGATGTGTACCTCAGACTGGGTGAAGCCGAAAGCTAGCGTTCTTAAGGGAATATTCGGTCGGTGAACTAAAAGATGATTTTTACCTACTTATCCATCTGCCCCAGATGCTTTTCTGCTTTCTTAGCAGCCTGGACATGCACTGTAGGAACCCTAGAAGATGTTTCTTACTATCCATGTAATATAACATAACTAGTTGGGCACTTGTCTAATACAGCAATAATGACCCCTACGCCTTGTCTCCATGCATGCCCCAATTCTTATATAACCGCTAGGCTATTCGGACACACTCCGGAGTATTGGGTCCCGAGGTCGAAGCGAAATAGTCCGCTATGACAAACGATCTACAATCCGTCTAGAAGGCATTTCATATGTCATATTCAATTACATAGTCAGTTTGACTGATTGTATTCCTCCTCAAATGCCATCTAGAAGGCTGTCTAATTACAATCTTGCTGGGAATACTTTGCGGCCAACTCTACTTGGCCGTACACTAAGCTTACAGGGATCTCCTTCCCATTAGGCCCCACAAGTCCGACCTCGGCCATGTGGTTTGGGTCAGCCTTCGTGTACCGCGTCTTTACCATGGCCCAGGCCTCCCTGGTGCCTTGACGGCAGGCCGATATCTTCCATAGTCGGAAGCGCCGCCGTGCTCCTTGAAGCCACTCGGCCAGCTCCCCAACGCCTTCGGGTAGGGAGATAGATGGCCACAAGGCCTAGGCAATGCCTTTCATCACCTGCCGAACTCGTTCGTGCAGCTGACGCAGTTCGGGAAGAAGATCACCCAATGAACTGGGCATCTCCTCCTCAGGGCGACCTGTGAGCAAACCTACATACATGTTTATGTTAATCGCCTTCCTCGCCGAACTCTTTCACAGTTCGTTTAAAGCACTTACTGAAAATGCCGCGACGAAGCCGTCGATTCTCCTTAACGGAGTCAGACCCTTTAGTTCCTCACCCAGTTGGGTGTTGGCATCTTGGAGGTTAATTTTCTCCTGCCGCACCCTCGTAAGCAAGCTCTCGCTGGCATTTAGCTGGCGTAGGAGCTGTTGCTTGTCCGGAATCATCTGGGCACCATCTGCATTGTTAAATGTCAGATTCATGCACATGCCGCACTTTGCGAAACTACTTCTATTTTGAAGGGCATATATTTCCAGAGGGAGTCTTCATGGCTTCCCCGGTCGCGGCCAGTGCGGCCTCAAGTTGGGCCCTGCACTCTTCAAGCTCCTGGGACAAACGGGTATTCTTTTTAGTAAGAACCTGCATTCCAAATGATCCTTAAATCAGTTATCCTAACTATTTTAAGTCTCGGGGGCTACTGGCATGTATATCTGTCAAAATTCCTTACCCGTATGTCTTTCACATACTGCTCCGTGGCTTTGGCTAAGCCATCTTGAGCGGCACGGAGGTGCGCTTCTCCCGAATTAAAGGCGTCCAATGCCTCTGGGGAGAAACATGCGTCGCGTAGGACAGTCCGGCGGCGCCTATGATTCAGGGATCTCTCCACCTCCGACTTGGTGGCGGACAGTCTATCGGCATCCTCCGCTGGAGGAGCCTCCGACGCACGCCTCGTGTTTGTACCCCCCTCCAGACTCGGCTTTTGAGCCTGGCCGGTGGAAGTCCTATTGACAACTTCTCCGGACTCAGTCCGGGGAACGCTCTTTTTCCTGAAAAAACCACGAGCATCAGTGTGCCTCCCAAGAACCTCTCCTCAAAACACGATGGCACTTTATACCGTTGCGACGACGTCTCGAGTCGTGCCGCACTTCTTTTCCGCCTGCTGGGCCGAGCTGCCCCTTGTTGGACGGCCGCGGCAGGCTCGGCTTCCCGCTTTGAAGGCACCCCCTGCGAAACACCATCAAATACGCAGTGATTAGAAGTAAAACACAGGTGGGTCATGGTATCCGGACTTTGATCGCGGTTACCTGGGAGGCCGGAAATAATCCGCAGTAGTCGGCCGTAATGGCAACCAAAGCATTGTCGATGCTGAGTTGATGGAACACCCCGTCGATCAGCTCCACCTTTATGTCCGAGTCCTATTCGGAGGCTGGATCGAGGGACCGTTCCGGATCCTCGGGTTGTGGAGACGGGCTGTGTATCTTCTCCACAGCCCGGCGCAGTTCCTGCATAAGAAATCATGAAATGAGATATTTAAACACGGGAACGTGGATCGAACAGGCCACAAAGATATTCACTTACCCAACTTCGAGGGTTATTCGAAGAACACTCGTTCAGAGGACTAACGCGGAGAAAATCATCCTCTTCTCCTTTGTACATGGCGGACAAGGTCTTCACCAGTTCGGTGACCGATCCCGGCCCTTTGCGGCCATGGCGGGTGGCGTCATCCTCCCCGTTGAAATCCCACATGGGGTGGCCCCTATATTGGAGCGGCTGCACTCCCCTCATAATGCAGATTTCCATGACTCCAATCATGGTCAGCCCGGCATGAGCCAGCAATCTTATTCGACTCATCAAGTAAAGGATGTCCCGGTAATTTTCCCTCTGGGGGCTCCGTGGGCGCCAGCTTAGGCGCTTCTTCAGAGGAGCGTTGCTAAACTCCGGAAGGCCGATCCTAATAGGGTCCGGCAGCGGGACGTCCTCCATGTAAAACCATACCGAGGCCAGTCCTCGGATGCCTTCTTTGGGGTTCCGGATAAGTATCCGGTCCCGGCGATGCGCCATAGTTCGGCTCCGCCCACTTGATATATTGACCCTTCATGAGAACGGGGCACAAGGCAAAATAGCCTCTTCCATAGAGCGAACTGGGCCTCAACGCCCAGGAAAAGCTTGCAAAGGGCCACGAAGCCCGATATATGCAAGATGGAGGCAGGCGTAAGGTTGTGCAGCTGGAGGCCATAGAACTCCAGAAGCCCCTGGAGGAATGGATGGATTGGAAATACGAGTCCTCTCATTAAGTAAGAGAGAAGCATACCCGCCCTCCCTTAGAGGGATCGGGGACGCTCTCCGCCTGCTTCCCGCCCTTATAAGTGGCGAGTCCGGAACGCACTGGAACCATGAAAGCCGGGGGAAGGAATCCCTTGGTTTGTAGCACCACCAATTCGCTGTGCGGGACAGAGCATTTCCCCCAATCTCCGGGCCGAGGGCTAGGAGCGCGAGAGGAGGAGCCGCGTTGACTGTCCATGGTGGAGTGGATTTTTTGTTTGAGGCGCTCTGATGAAAGCTCGCGAAGGGAAGATGGTGTGATCCAGATCTGTATCCCCGTCTCTTTTATAGACGGCTCATTTGCACAGTGAGGGGGGTAAATGTAAAGATACCCTGACTTTTCACATCCCTTCGACACGTGGAAGATGGCCATTATTGGGCGTGGAAGCCGAGAAGCACGGTATTCACAAGAAAGCCGAACACTATTCAATGCAGGATTCGGAAGGGAACCCGCCTTGCAATGCCGAAGACGATCAATGCGCCGGACTTATCATCATTGAAGCCTGGTTCGGGGGCTACTGAGGGAGTCCTAGACTAGGGGGTGTCCAGATAGCCGAACTATGATCTTTGGCCGGACTCCTAGAATACGAAGATAGAAGATTGAAGACTTCACCCCGTGTCCGGATAGGACTTTCCTTGGTGTGGAAGGCAAGCTTGGCGATACGGATATGTAGATTTTCTACCATTGTAACCGACTCTGTGTAACCCTAACCCTATTCGGTATCTATATAAACTGAAGGGTTTTAGTCCGTAGGACGAACAACAATCATACCATAGGCTAGCTTCTAGGGTTTAGCCTCTCTGATCTCGTGGTAGATCTACTCTTGTACTACCCATATCATCAATATTAATCAAAGCAGGAGTAGGGTATTACCTCCATCGAGAGGGCCCGAACCTGGGTAAAAATATCATGTTCGTTGTCTCCTGTTACCATCCGCCTAGACGCACAGTTTGGGACCCCCTACCTGAGATCCACCGGTTTTGAAACCGACAGCGGGCACAAGTGGTCTGGTGTCCGAGCCGATTGGTCAGACAACGACTACTGCACTTGTTAGATTCTATTAGCCGCCTATCCCGGAATGGACTGGGATGGAATAGAAAGAACTCGAAGCAGCAAGCAAGGGATGAGCACTTTGTTGCTAAAGCGCATACGTTTTCTTGCTGGGTCGGTTTGTTTTTTGGGGGTGGGGCAATAAGCTTGCTTCTTCACAAGCTTATCCCCGCCCCCTTTCCTGTCTGTCCCGACCGGCAGCAGTTGGGTCTCCCCATCTCTCCTCAACTTCCCCGGTCTTTGGCCCGAGCTGTATGAGGCAGAAAATCGTCCCACGTATGGTTCGGAGGCCAAGCCCCACCCCTGCGATAATGGCGCGGCTTAGGTCAACTAATACAAAAAAGATACAGTTCACTCAATGATTGCCCTTGGGTCCCGAACTCCATATGGGAAGGAACGTTGTTGTTTGCGAGGTCTCGATCATTTACATGGACCCACTTCTCATTCCATTTGTGGGAATTTGATGATTTATAAACCGTCCCCAACGAGCGAAAGGTTCATGTTTCAAAATGATGAATCACTTCGTGCCGACCTGTTGCCCATAAACTTTCCTGCCTCATATGAGAATGGAAAACTAGAAGATTTTCTGCATCGGTGGATGAAGAATCATGAACATAAGAATTTTTGGTTTAGCATGTTCCCAGAAAGAAGATACTTTTTTCCATTTGAGAAACGAGGAGCACGACTGAAGTGGCTATACATACAAATCCATTTACGGATCTATATGCTCCGATTGGAACTGGAAGTTCCAGAACTAGCGGCTGGTATACCACCATAATGAAATTGCCTTTTATTTTTAGTATTCAGATAGGATTTCTGTTGGCTTCATCGGGAGGCTCGCGTAGTTTGTTACATCAACTCCAAAAGGATAAGTTGCATTGGAATCGAGAAAGTTTCATTCATAATTGCATAAAAAGAGTAAAAATAGTGGCTGCGGCGCGTCGAGGGTCAACCTTTGATATCGAATAACCTTTCGAGCCTTCCCCAATGGATCTCTATCCTCCTTTGACACCAATAGAAGTTCACTGATCATCCTTGTCAAACATAACCCAAGGTAGGATTGAGAGGAGAAGAATATGACTCTTGCTAGTATCATAACCTCTCGATGGGAGAATGAATCCATTAGATTAGTGCAAAGAAGAAAGAATGGGAAGAAACCAGCCAACTTACCAAGAGGAAGAAATGATGACCACTTTTTGTATTATCTCGAAAGTTTTCATTGGATCTAGAAGTAATCACAATGTCACTTTTCTTAGGAGATTTCATGGTAGTTTTTGGAAACTTCAATTGATTAATGAGGTCATGAATTCGAATGATATGTGGAGAGAGCGGGGCATCTTACCCGCATCAATCGATACCATGGTGTCGCATATACATGAAGGTTATTCTTCATTTCATCCCAAATTGGTATACAAAACCTATAAATATGGTAGGGGTGGTATGACTTTCCAGATGGTGTTTCTCTTATCTTCTCCTGAATGGGTTACTTAACCCTAGCTATACAGGTGGGGCACAAGAGACGGTACCAAGAGCTGGAGAAGCACCTGGCCCTGTACCTGTGCTGATTGAGTTCGAGAGCACCGGTATTTATTGCATTTGGACAGGTCTTGCATTGCTAGAGCTTTTAGGAATACGAGTAGCTCTCGAGTACGTTTCTGTTTCAGCCACTCCAAATGAGCGCGTTTCACCATGCCCCACCAACTGTTCCAAACTGGCATCCTTTCCTAAACTCAATGAACTGATTGAGAATTCTTCCCTGCCTGGGTGTGCCCTTAATGAATTGATCCGTTGGCGGCTATAGCGAGATCTGGGTCCGAGTCTATCTCCCCATCCCTCCGGCGAGGTAGCAATGAGCTATCAAATGCCAATAGAGGACAGATCCTGTTGTCCGTTTGTTTCAGCACCACAATCTTTGTTCGTTCCTACAGCATCTAAATCAGCACTAGGAGCGGTTCCAGATGCACTTTCAGGTGAAGTCACATCAGACGTTTTCGAGGATGTTCTTGCACATTGCTGGGGTATCGAAACCCGTGAAACCTGGGCTACTGCCATTACAATCTGATCGAAGGGATGGCATTAGGTAGACAACAACTTCTCTTGAGTGCCGCCTTGATGGCTTTGTGAATGAAATTCGAGTAGATGTTGTTTCATCCCGCGTATGTCTAGAATCTTGTTAGGATTCGTCTATTCCATGTCAGGAAAGAGCTTTTGTAAACTATCGTGATAAGCATAGCCTTTGCCCCGCATAGTGCTATATCGATGGTTCACCAGGCTCAATTCATTAATAGCTTAGGGCCGGTCTTCAGTAAGTCAATCACCATCGGGTGGAGGGGAAAGCCCTACGTCAAGGTCAATGGATTCACCTACCCCGGTCTCAGAACTTTCTAGACTTTCTTACCTGTGTTCTTCTCAACTAAGAGAAGGGCGTGCATCTATAGCAGTGGTATTATCTTCCTTTTTCTTTTTGCATCTTTGAATCCTAGTGTGTTGGTTAGTACCGAAGCCTCTTGGCTAGTACAGAGTTGTGGTTTGATATAGCTATTAGAGAACCTGGAGGCACTCTCTGAAAATAAGTATTCTTCATATGACATGTGAATAGACAACTCCTGGTATGCTCATTTCATTCCTCTTTGACCTAGATCTTCACTTTGAAAAGTGCAAAATTGATGTATCAAAGGCATTTCAAAGGAACAGAGGGTCCATATTTGAAGTGAGGCACAATTGGTTTCAAATGTGTCGTAGGGGTTGTAGTCTTAGACCTGCCAGGCGGGAGGAACCACCATCCTGGGTATTGAGCATGTGAATCATGTTATTTTGTAGGAATAGAGATTCTCAGCCATCATATGTTGTTCACCCTTGGCCATGTCTCCTTCCGAGAATGAGTTGGTTTGGGGAGATCATTAGGTTACTGAGATTGAAGTAGTGAGGCTGCTTGAGTGCCATCGAAACCCATTTGAAATTGCAATGACATATTGAAGTAGTAGTTCGTTCAGCACCCGATTAGGTGTCTGGAAATAGTTCCTTAGCTCTTTTCTAGTTCGTAAATGACCTCAGCAGTTGAAATGGAATTGGATCCCGGCTTGTTAGTTAATAGAATCTAAATGAGATTGAATGGAAATGTTGGTAAACCGAGGGGTGCATCATACTTTTCAATAGATGTTGGGGTTCCTAAACCATAAGGATACTCTTTTCATAGAACAAGGCCTGCCAATCGATCTCTAGGCTATAATCCAAGGGATAGCTTAACATGCATCTCCTAGATGGAAGTGTGCGACTATAACTTTGAGCTCCTGTAGTCTTTGATCCTTGATCTGAAGAGGTAGGCAGCTATGATAAAGAAGCCAAGGGATGAAGTGATTGTGGTTGGTGTGCCACATGGAAACTAGATAGGTGGAAGCTATTTTAGACGACCTTGCGGGTCATCCTAACATTGAAATGAAGCGATTCGAGCAGACATTGAATAAAGCTATGAATGGGGGTAGCTTTACGATGCATAATGTCGGTGTGCACTTTTCTTTTCTCAAACTGTGGTTGATCCTCTCTAAATCAGAGGTCAACATTTCTTTGCAATGAACGTTTATTATGTCCGGAAAACCTTGTTAGGTGCACTTGTAGGTGAGCTCAAAATGAGGATTCATGCGTTCTTTCTTCTCAAGAAGACAGAATGATTGCTTATGCGCCCTAGTTTGCTACATAGAGCAGAAATGGTTGAAACGGCTCCCATTGTGTGTGGGAATCCTTTCAAATGTGCATGGCCTGGCGACTGACAGGATGCCCCTACGAGTGCTATTCCATGTGCTGGAAAACCTCTTTGGCACATCTTCGCGATCTAGTTAACAACACTTTAGTGACTCATGTCTTCCATGGCTTAAACCTGCATATTATACTAGAAACAATGGAATACCTAAAGTTGGATATAGGTGAGGTGGGACTTAAGAATGCCTTGTCTGGAACATATCTTCAAAGCAAGAATTAGCGTATAGAAAGGAAGTAGCATTTCCTTTCAGCTGCTTTTAAAAAGTCCCCGGGGATATAGCCCACTTCCCATTTCTCAACACTGGCTTCTCTTCTCTTTTCTTAATTATAAGATGGATAGGTACTTATTCCTGGGCGGCGGTATCATTGCTACTCCCCGCCTAATGCGGATCATTGTGCAATGCTTATGTGAAATCTCAATCCAAAACTTATTCGTTTCGTTGGAAAAACCGACACCGACGTCAAGATCAGTCTCGTTTCCTTTCTCTTTAGTTTGGGAGCAGAGCTTAAAAAGATGGGGGGTCACGATGGATCCTTTTTTTTATCCCGGATTCCATGGACGGAATGATTGTGGAATTTAACCCTTCGTCGTCATACCCAAACTCGGTCAATGGTCCGGCTTTTAGCGTTGAAAGTGTGAGTTCTAACTACATGGAGTTGGAGGAATCAATAAATTCCCCTCCTCCCCCTAATCCAAACCCTTATTCTCAGATTCCTGATTTTGTCGCCGCAAATGCAAATATGGATTACTTGAACTTCTCTCAAATGCAGATGTTTTACCAAATGCATATGTTTTATCAAATGCATTTTAATTATTTGAGCAGCCAGCCGCTTTTGCCTACGGTACCTATGTATGTTCATTTTTTTATGTCTTTTTATATGCAGTTTTGGTATTTTCCCTTCTAAGTCTCTTCCGTATTTCTAACTCGACTCTTTCTGGCTCCGTATTTCTAACTCGAGTCTTTCTGGCTCCATATTTCTAACTCGACTCTTTCTGGCTCCGTATTTCAAACTCGAATTGGATTTTGTGTCGGCTGGCCAGCAGGACCGCCAGCCCACAGATGTAGGGAGGTCTGCTCTTGAACTGAGAAATCAAAGTCACGATCTGATAGGTATCTATCCGGACCATGCATCTGGAAAGCGCCGGTTCGATTCCGGCTCGTGACATGAAGAAGAAGTCCCAAACAGGGATCAGATGAGTTTGCACAGCGTTACTTTGTTGACTAAAAATCTAATTGTTCTTCCGGTTCAATGAAGACTATGCTTACTTTCCTTTCTCTTAACGGTCTGTGTTCTATCATGGACCTATATTCCGATCCTCGAATCGATACTTTCTTTTGGTATGATTTTTATACGAGTTTTCTATCAAAACTCTATGCCATCAACCACTATCCCCGGGGATAGAATCCAGCTCCCGGCGTACCTGATGACTACACTCATATACGTCAATTCATGGAAGATGCTCAGGGGAATGAATCCATATAGGAAACCCCTCTAGGGGAAGGGACAACTGGTTAGTTTGTGTTAACATATCAAGGGATACCAATCATTGCCAGGTATGGTGGGAAAAAAAGCAACCTATTGTATTTTCCTTACTCCAGTGGGCTTTAACGAGACCTGTTTACTTAGCTTGATCTTTGTGCTCTCAGCATAGGTAGGATGTATCTCTGGATTATCCATGGTATGCTTCCATTGTTGCACCTTAGCCCGGTATAGTAGAAGGCGATCCATACTATTCATGAGTTGATAAGCTCCATTCCATCGATAGGGATCAACCCAGCTGCATAGCTTTAAGGTCCTAAGGTACACCATAGCTAAATCAACCAACGTCAGGGATTCTAGCTCAAGATTAGGAAAGAGCTTCGTTCCCTCCCGCCTGCTGGCTAGAGTTATACCATCCACTCTTGCGGCTGACTGTGAAGTAGCGTAAAACCCTCTATCGCGTTTGTTTCTTTGCCTTAGTACGAAAGTCTATCGATTCAACTATTTGCAAATCCCTTGGGTTCTTTGCCGAGGTTAGCCTAGCATTGGAAGCCCTGGTGGATAGCCTTGCTTTGAAGATGAGGATTATGATGTAATCACTACAAACAATATGGTAGCAACCACTTTCCATTTCACCAGAAAATTACAGATCTGCTTTAACATTCTTTAAAGAAAATTTGGAGAACCAACCCTTTCCCTAGATACGAATATAGGACACTGCTTTCTGTATAATTGTGCTTATGCAGCTAGAAACCCATTTTATGTTTCTGTCATTTTCCCAAATGCTCGCAGCATGTAGTAACAACAACCAACTTGGTTGCTATTATATGCAGAGATTACATCATCAGCTAGATGCCTCAGCTAGTTCTTATCAGCTAATAAGAAACTTCAAAAAGACCAGATACTGGAGAACATGGTGGAGGAAGCAGCAAGTGATTTCTTCAAGACGGCGCTCTTCATTGTTGCAGCTGGATCCAATGACATATTTTGGAGTATCTTTCGCCTTCAGTACCATTCTTTGGACGAGAGAAGCCTTATCCAGCAGACTTTCTAGATGTGTTGGTTTCCAATCTGTCATTTTATCAGAAGGTTCCGCCAATTTATCACTACTGTAGTCTAGTGTCGCTTGCTCTTGTTTGCTGTAGACCTCTATTTTCTTTCCATCGATTAAGAGGCTAAATGAACAGGGTGCTCGAAAGTTTGTTGTGTTCGACATTGGGCAACTCGGTTGTATACCATACGTTTGTGCTCTGGAGATACGTACGATATCGTGACGGAGATCATTCTGCACTAGCGTCAATACGGTACACTTTTCTTCCTCACTTCTTCCCGCAAATGATGTGCTTCAGACTTCTGAACACGAAATGGCAATACTTAAAATCCAATTCTTGCTTTGTATTAACACCTCTGGACGTTACCTGAGCCGACTGTGCACATGAAGAACCCCAGTGGTAAACGAAACTTTTGTTCATTGACTACATTGCCTGGTTTTGATAATTCGCAGGACCCGTGCAGCGGCGGCTGCTTCCCTCAGTTCCTATGCTTTGGCGCAGCCAAACTCCTGACTCTTCCTTGTCAATTTCATTGCCTTAATGGCAGTTATCCCTTTCTTCGATAAATGGAGCCGTGTGACACCGCAGGTAGTCGCATAGTTTCATTCCCTGGATGGCTAATGCTTAACACTGGTCAGATACCATAAGTTATGGTAGTGCACGCTCGGCAAATTCTATCGGTTCAGCAGCGTCCTTAGTAGGAGCGGAAGGGATGTATCACGGAGCCGAAACCTACCGTTACGGAACCGTGGAAAAAGACGAAACCTAGGGTATTCCCTGATCTGAACTTCAATACCAACCATTGCCTTACGTACCATTGGCTGGGAAAGGAAGGTGCCGTTTGCCGCAAGTAGATCTAGCTGATTGACTCTTTCATAGTCGAAAACTAATGCATCGAACCCTTTGCCGATCAAAAGATTAGGAACCGTCCTCCTTTTACCGGATACCCTTGCCGAAGAAGGGCTGTAAATATCTCGTATGAATGTTTCCTAGGATCAACTACATGAAAATGAAAAAGTATTGGCTTGAGTTCTTTCGCGATAGTCCCTTGCAAGAAAATGCTTTGAAGATGAGGATTCGGTGGGGATGACATTATCGCCATACGCTATTGGATTTCTCCCGGGCTTTGCCTTTGCCGATACTGTTCCGTTGACATCCTTTGCCGTAGAACTTATCTTCTTGGAAAATGGAGGATATTACCTTTGATTTTGTTAGAGGAGGTGGGAAGCCGAGCATTGGGAACTAGCCGTTATAGGGAACTAGCCGTGATATTCCCTTTTCTTTGATCCTTTCGGTTTTGAACTGCGCTTTGCCCGTACTAGGTCTTGAAACTTAGCTTAAACCTCTCGGTAGGAATGAAGGTTCTTTTCATGCTATTTCTCGTATGATAATGAATAGAGTTTCGAAACACGGTTGTTGTAGGGAGTTATTTCTTTCGTAAAGGAAGGCTCTCTACTCCATTGGGTGACGATTCAATGGTTCTATTCATCCCATTCCTAGGTCGATCCGTTAACTTGGGTTTTGTTTACCAGTTGGTTGGGTCAACTTGTGGCATAGCTGTATTGGACGCGATACAGTGAACGAGTCCCTTTTTGCTTTCCGATACTTTCTTGAAGGAATAGCATCTGAGTACAATAGTGTAGAGTTCCCCGCACTAAACATTGCAAAGAGTCTAAAAGAGGTGAAAGAGCTGTAAATAACTAAGGAAGAAGCCATTCGTAGCACTAAGAGGAAGATGTCTCACAACCAGCCTACGGATAATACATGCTGATATAGGAATGAAGCATGCATAAACTCGTAAGTCAATAGTGAATTTGGTTGCATCGAAGGCGGATAAATTCAATATTGAGGGCCTCCCGTAGATGATAGCAATTCATCTTCACTAAGAGCTAACGACTAGAAATCTAGCAAATAGGACGCTTTGTCAATTGAATTAGTAAGTTATCCTGGTCTAGAGGGTGTTCTTCCTCCCCACTCTAGAAGCTAAACCAGTTAGAAAAGCATCCCCCGGGAGTTTCGCAGTAGTAGTTGACGTTCCTGGTACTAGTAGTCCATAGAACTAAGATTTGCATGCATGGTGGGTAACGGCATTGTATCTATCTTTTGCAGTCTGTAAATACGTATCCCAAAGTTGTAGATTCTACTTCTTAAGGGCTGGGTGTCAAAGTCCTTAGTAGGTGGTTTGGTCCTTCAAATGCCTATCGGTTGTAGTAGTTCCCAAAGGCGGAGCTTTATTAGTTGTAGGTGGACGGACCTCAAGTCCTTTCCTTTCTCCAATGCTAATACCGCGGCCAGTCATGATTGCTGTCAAAGATGAAGGCCATACTGTAGTCATAAGATTGCGTGTCGTGTCGTTATTCTGTATCGTGTACAGATTCTCAAATGTGTTGTCATTCCAGTACAGCTAATCCATGAACAGCTAACCATCGTACTATCAAAATGGGATAGGTTCGATCTATGGTCATGGAAGGCCTCCTAAAAAGATCTACTAAATTCATCGTGTTCCAAAGAATCAAAGCGCCCAGTTATTAAGAAAATCCCTTGTCGGCTTTCCGTGAAATATTCGTTTGGCCGAGGACTTCCATAGCTGTTCCTATTTCAACTAGGTAGGCCTCGGTATTCATGCTTCCTTCTATCAAGACCATTGTGACAGTACGAAATCCTTCCTCGGCCTTGTTTCTAATTTTCACCGGGCATATCCGAGTTTTGGACACTTGCTGCATCCCTTTTCTTGCTGCATTAGCTTAACCGTTCGCTTCTTTCCATTGCTTCAACGCTTGTTTCAAGAAATAGTCAAGAGTTACTAAAGTAATTTGTCCTATTCAAAGCTATAATCAGTGACTAATATGCACACAACAATAAAGACTGTTGTTTTTTCTAGTGAGAAATCGAGTATTGTTTTTACACAGCTATAGCGCCTGAGAATTTGATAGAAAAGCAAGGTTCAAAGCCCATGGAACGGTAGGTCGACATTCCTTCTTCTTTCCAAGCTTCTAGTGGTATCTATACCTTTCGAGACCAAGCCCTGCTACAATTCATTGCTGTAAGAGACTGCTAGATTTCTTTTTCATAGTTCGCTTCATGGTTGTAGATAATGCTCTATCAAAGAGCGCCAGCGTACGTGCTCGAAAGCGTTAGTCAACTAGATACTTGTCCTTGCTTTTCTCTAGTGTGCCCCTTCATTCAATCTCTAACTCAATGTCTACCCACATACCTTTCCTTTCTGAATCAGGAATAGCCGACTCAGGGTAAATGCTTTGCCCAGCTCAAACGCGATGACTAGTAGATCCGGGGGTACCTAGAAAGCGAACAAATGTTCCCATGGTCATGATTGTTGACTAAACAGCCCTTTCTCTGATTCCCCTTGCCGACTTTGAAAAAACTCATGCTTGAATGAGAACAAGCGATTTGCGACTTTGGTCCATGAATTATAAGATCATGAACAACCGATTATGCGACATCTCTCTTAGCTTATAGAAAGAGCAGAAATACTACAACCGATATTGAGACATCTAATCCAAACAGCGTATCAGCGACAACCCTATTCTTTCTTTCCTTCCTTGCTTATTTATTCTATTATTCAGCTTGCTATTGCAAATAAGTAAAGTAGTTTGAAGTTCTCTCATATGCATTTGCATTTCATTTAGTGTTGAATATCCAAGAAAAATGAAGGCTGGCAACGCGCCCTCCCTTCTGCTACCAATCAAAGCGTGGAACTAAATCTCCTATTTTTCCAACTGAAAGCCGGGCTGACGAATAACCAACCCGCAATGAATAAGGAAGGTATAGTAATGCTATGAATAACCCAGTATCGAATACTGGTAATAATATAAGCAGAAGAGCGTTCTCCCGTGCTTCCAGACATGCTGACTCTACCAATTTTTGTACATTCAAAAAGGGGAATTGATTCCTTCTCTAGATAGGGCAGGAAAACTAGACTATATAAGAGTTGATACATAAACGCACATATAGTTAGTATTTGGATCTTCCTATGAGACTGTTCTTTTCGCTAGAGAAAGAGAACACTTCTTTTCTTTTTTCTTGATACAACAAATGCAAGTTCGTCTTCGTCTGATTTGTCAATGGGAAAACGAAATCATGGGTGGAGGAAGAGGCTGTGATCGATAAAGGGGATGATGATGACTTCCATCTTTCTATGGATTTTCTCTCATTATAAATCGAAAGATCAGGTCAAAGCCTTCCAAACCATCCACTGGATTTTCATGTTCATAAGGGAGGAATATGTGTGTGTTGTATATAAATAAAGGACTTTTGATTTAGCGTTGTCATTTTCACGAGTTTTTAGATAATCCAATTTTATGTGAGATTACTTTCATTTTTACTGAATCACTTGAATCAGTTAAAGGAGACGAGGCTTCTGGCCCAGCCAGAGGGGCTGTAGAGGAGAGTTTTGACTGCGGGAGAGGCAGGTCCAGGTAACGGGGAGAATCCGCTAGGCTGAGATTGAGTGGCTCACTTCATTGATAATATAGAATCTATAACTAAGAAATGAGAATTGTTGACCCATATGATCTCAGGCTCATAAAGAGGATGAAGCTGATAATTTCATTCACACTTTGAAATTGAGCTTGTCAGTGATATTTTCCAAGGTGTCTAGAGAAACCTGCTTTGAACATGACATTCGTACCCAAGGAAAGTTTTGGCAGGCATTACTGTGATCTTAAAGCCCTTGCTAGGAGCTAGTCGGTACGGCTCACTCCTAAAGAAGGTTCTGGCATGCTTCGACTTAGCCCTGTGATCCGCTAATTAATCTCTTGATCTGGTATTCCGCAAAGGAGGTGGATAGGGTCAGCCTTTTCTTCATGGATATGTTGCAGACCTATCTATAGTGGAATACTAGATTCTTTGCTACTTCCTGGATTATCCCTATGTTTTCTATTTCCAGATACTGCCTTCTTGTCCTTTGCGCTCAAGTCTATGCCCAGTAATGCCCGGGGCAATATTAGCAGTTTTCTGAGGGTTCCATCGCCTCTTGGTTGGTTTTTCTCCGCAAGCAGAGCAAGCTAGTTCACATCCGATTATCCTTACCGCACTAACCATTGCTGGCGAGGTAGCCTTGCCCTAACGTCATAGAGAAGACGTGCCGCAGCTGCCTTTCTAAGACCTGGTACAGGTGATGACCTTGCTGATAAGGGTCGAATGCGTAGTTCATTCGCATGTCTTTCGAAAGAATTGACAGTTGATGACGGAACGAACTGTTCGACCTTGATTTCTTGGCTTTGATGTTGTTATCACAATCAGGCTGCCA
This sequence comes from Triticum timopheevii, assembly GCA_963921465.1. Lineage (NCBI taxonomy): Eukaryota > Viridiplantae > Streptophyta > Magnoliopsida > Poales > Poaceae > Triticum > Triticum timopheevii. The sequence goes on from OY997272.1 coordinate 7,316,401, forward strand.
TAACACGCATTGCTCCGTTGAGACAAAATGATCTTGAATCAGGATTGGATTGCCTTATCTTATTAGTAGGAAGAGGTGAAGTTCCCTTTTCTTTTCCCTGGGAAACGGTACCTGCATTCCCGTGAGCTTTTCCTATCCTATTGCTCTCTATTCTCTAATTCCCTTAATCAAACAAAGTTTATATACCCTCTAATTTGGGGATCCTTCTTTTCTGCACTTCCCCTTTTCTCTACTTCCCATTGGAGTGTACGGGGCCATTTTGAGATATGGGATAGGTCCGTTTTCATCAACCAGCAGGAGGAAAGCTAGCACATTTACCTTAATCCATTGCACTACTGAGAAGTTTGATGACTTCTCACCTTCATAACATACTTACCAAACATAGTAAGGGATTTTGTACCTTAATCTAGTGAAAGGTGCACATCCGATCCGTAATCTAGCTCTCTGTGCAGAAACCCATTGGCAAAGAAACGGGTTGATTCTTCGGTTCAAGTGATGCTGGGGGATCAAGAAGAGTGGCTATGTGGGGTTTGAACTTGGACATGGGATTAGCTTAATTTGGATAGTTCATTTTATCACTCCACTGGGCCCATGGCCTTTCTCCCTATGTGGATGGATGATAAGAAAAATGCCAATCGAACCAAGTAAGGGCTCCGCGTGAAGCATATTATGTAGATCTAGCTGACAATAATAACTGAGATCCTATACAAATAACGCATTAGTGACCCCTTGGATAGACAATTCATGCTACTCGACTCACCATCACTCTTTAGAGATATTCAACGAAAAGCAAGCTTACCAATAAGAAACAGCTAGCATGGCAGTATCTTCTATATCTTCTATAATGAATATAATGTGCACACCTGGCTTTAACCAGATAAAATCTAGTACAGCGGGAAGGATGTCATATTTCTGGTCCACTACTTAGACTCTACGAGGGCTTTAGGTGAGGAACTACTTATCTCCCGAGGCACCCTTCTCCTGAGTCCTACCCAGCTCAAGTTTAAGAATGCACACAACCCCAAGGATAGGTAGAGGGGGATCTTGTTCTGTTTAGTGCGCCTCTTCCTCGGCCATTCAAGAAAGGGATTTGCTTCTTCTTACAGGTCCTTGAGAAAAAGAAGAAAGATAGGAAAGGAATTAGGGCGTTGCCGAAGGCAATGGTCCAGCTTGTGTGAATGGATTTCATTGTTTTCTTAGATTCCACTATTTTTTCGATAGCAAGCAAACTCTCCCAATTTAGGACCTTCAGTTATCTTACAACGAACATTGCAAATGACAAACAACGAATTCCGGCGAAATAGAAGATCTACGGGTCACCATAGTCTTCTGATACACAAATAGGATTCCGCACTCTTAAACAAGAGGTTGCCACTTAGCATAAGGAAAGGGAAGATTAAGGCCAACATTGACTAGAGCTACTGATATCTCAGGACACTATGTGAAATAGCTACGATATGCTTGCTATTCTGGGAAGATAAGTCATGCCTTAGGAAACCTGTCATGTTATGATCGAATTGGAATGTGTCGTGGTTACGCTGTGGGCACAAGCACCTATGGGGCAGGAGCCCCTTCTTGGTACGGTGAGGAGGCGGAGGGCGCACGCAGAGCAGATCGAGGCGACGGCACGCGAGGGGTTTTACCCAGCTTCGGAGCTCTCCGGAGAGATAAAACTCCTACTGCTGCCTTGTGTTTTGTATTTTCTCTTGCTCGAGAGCTCGAGCGTATAGTGGTGGTGGATGCGTCGAATGAGCCGAACCCCCTTCTACGTGCGCATGGGCCTCCCTTTTATAGCCTAAGGGGGTTACCCACAGGTGGCAGCGTAGGAAGAGGGGCAGAAAGGTAAAAACGCGGGTTGGTACAACAGTGCTCAACAGTGTCCCCTACCTAACTCTGACGGCAGGGGACAAGGGCATTTAATGCCCGTCTGGTCGCCCCAACAGTGCAGGGAGGCGACCGTTAGGGGCGCCACCGATCGCCACGATGGCCCCTTTGTCATCTTCGTTCGCCAGCTCGCACCACATGGCCGCACAGCTCTTCGCCATGTGCTTCTGAGATGGTCTTGGCGTGACACGTCGTTGGATGCGCTAGAGCTTGGGTGTATGGCGGCAGCCTTGCCGTGGCAAGCGCCTTGCCGTGGCTCTCCTCTTGTCGCGCCGGCGAGCTTGCCGGCCGCCGGGCCTTGTCGGGACGCACGGGGCGTCGTGGCAAGTTATCTGGAGCGCCTTGGTTGGCCTTCCCGGCAAGCTCCTCTTGCCGGGGTCTTTGTCCTTCCCGGTGGGCTTCTTTCACCGGGGTCTTATCCTTCCCGGCAAGCTCCTCTTGCCGGGGCTTTGTCTTCTTAGTTGATACTTTGTTCTTGAATGGCAGTAATATGAAGTGGCGGAGGGTCTTGACGGGCGCCCGGCAAGCCTTGCCGTGGGGGTGCTACGACTGCCCGTGCACGAGTTCGAGGTACTAAGGTACCCCTACATTAGTACACCGACAGGAGCCCCCGGGCCTAGGCCATACACGGTGCCGAGCGCTGTTGGGGCCAGGCCCAAAGCAGTGCACGGGCATGCGTGGCCTGGGGCCAGACAAACCCTACCCCGGATCCACCGCGCTTTGTCGCAACGGCACGCGTCGATTGCGGCGCCGTGGGAGAGAACGTGGTCAATTACTTATCTCCAGGAAATGCGTAACGTTCGCATCCCCATTTATAAGCAGGGGAAACAGGGCCGTTCCCCCACCTTCGCGGCTTGCGGTTCCTTCTTCCGAAAGCCCCGCCGCTCTCCTACGCTTCCCGAGTCGAAAGAGAGCAGCGGTCCGCCGCCCGCCGTTGCCGCCGTCGCCTTCGCCTTCCCTCGCGGCTTCCGTCATGGCTCCGAAGACCGGGAAGGCTGTGAAGGCCGCGAAATCGGCCGAGGCGTTGGAGCTCGAGGCGCTGCGCAAGAAGCGAGTGCTTTTCCTCCCCGAGCTCACCCCGGAGGCGCTGCGAACGGAGTTCTACCTCTTCTGGTCGACGGAGACGCGGGCGCATCCGCGCACGCAGGTGCTTTCCGCGGAAGCTTCCAAATCGAAGAAGTGCCCCAGAGGGTACTACTTCTTTCCTGTGTTCTTCTATTGCGGGCTCTGCCCACCTTTTTCTGATTTCTTCTGCGACATCATGAATACCTACGGGTTTCATCTCCTCGATTTCACCCCCAACGCTGTTCTGACAATGGCGGTTTTCGCACACCTCTGCGAGAACTTTGTCGGCATCCTCCCCAATGTTGCTCTCTTTCGCCATTATTTCTCCCCCCGAGCCGAAAAAGGGGAGCCACTGGCTGGCGGAATCGCCTGGACCTCCCGGATGGGCATGAAGGAGGTGTACTTGACGGGCGAGCTCCGCAGCAAGTGGGACGAGTGGAGGGCGAAGTGGTGCTGGATCTGTGATGCCAACCCGCCGCCATTCACCAAGCTGCGCCAGACCCGGGCGGTGCGCGGCAGCGACTGGAGCGCCCTGTCACCGGATGACGCCAAGCTGACAATTGCCACCACCCGAATCTTCTGGCTCAGGCAAGCCGGACTCACGACAGGGGCAGTTGGGGCGGATTTCCTTCGCCGCCGCATCGCCCCTCTGCAAGAGAGAGGGAGGCCCGCCTGGCTGTTTGGCGGCCCGGCGGATTTCATGAGGCTGCGCCCAGGCCTCAACTTCAACTTCACGGTTCTGGAGCTTGACGCGATGCTGAGGGAGATGTTCAAGCATGACGCCAATCATCCAGAGTGGTTCAAGCTGCCGGTGGACGTCATCCCCTTGTGCAACAACTCCCAGCGCGATCGCATCTGCGCAATGATGCCAGAGTGTGATTCGCACGGGATAAGTGCAAATTGGATAGAGCCTACCACCGAGGTCGTGCGGCAATTCTTCGATGACTTGGAGGAGGTGGCGGTCAACTCCGACGAGCAGAAGCTCCTCACCCGCGCCACTACTAACAATGAAATGGCGTACATCGCCAGCCGGGCCGAAGAGGCGGCGGCGGCCGCTGCCGCGGGCGAGTTTGGCTTCACGCTGGCGGAGGCGGATGCAGCTGAGGCGGCAAGTCTCGCAGGCCGGGAAGATTTTGCCGGGGAGGTCGATGGCGAAGGGGAGCGCGAGGCCGGGGCGAGCGAGCCCGCCAAAGGCGAGAGTGGCCAGCCATCCTCGAGCAGCTTGCCACAGGCGGGGCCCTCTGCGCAGCCCCAGATCCAGCCAAGAAGACGCCTTCGCCGAGTTGGAGATATGGCGGAGGGGCATGCCGACTAGCAGCCGCGGCGCCGTGGGAAACGCTCCACCGCGGCGAGTACCGTTGCTGCGGGAGGGTCCCTGGCTGTGCTGGCAAACGAGGCGGGGTCTCCCCGGGCCGCCACGCCTGATCCTGCCGCATTCCCCAGCAAACGCAGAAGGGAGCCTACTCCTCCGCCATACCGCGCGGAGAGGGTGCCAGAATTCGACCTCTCCGCACTGAGCTCCGACGATGACGAGGAGGAGGATGAGGAGGAGTATGGCTTTCTTTCTATTGTAGTCGTCTTTCTTTGATCTCTGTTGTTGTTTGCCTTGTATCTAATTTGCTTCTTTCAAATCCCTGTTCTCCTTCAGGACTTTGGCGGAGAGGGCGGCCAAGAGGGCCAAGGCCCCCGCGGTTAACATCGAGGACGATCCTGTTGTGACAGCAGGAGATACATCCGAGACCATCTTGGCGGACCCGGCCCCTTCTCCTCGCAGCAGCCCTCAGCACAGCCCCCGGCGTAAGTGTTTTGGGTTTACTTCCCGTCGTGGGGCGCACGTGGGTGCTTCTTCTTTTGCTGACATCTTGATTGTTGACTCATTTGGGTGTAGGAGCAGAGCAAGCCCACCAGGAGCAACCGGAGGCCGACCCGGAGGTGCTGTCTGCTTCGACTACGCCGCCAAGGGGCGACTCTCCGGCAAGGGATCGTTCCCCAGTAAGGGAGGGGTCCCCGGCAAGGGGTGGACCCAATGAGCGCCTGGCAGAGGAGCCCATGGTCACGGAGCCCAGTACGGGTAACCCTTTCTGTTGGGAATCCTCCCTTGGGTTCCTCTCTCGATTTTCTTTCTTCTTTTGGATATTTGCTTGACTTTTCCTCCCTCTTCCTATCCTCAGATCCCCCTCTCGCGGACCCGATGGATACCGGGTGTTCCAGCGAGGAGGGCGCACGTGGCAACACTGACGATGTCGCCACCGGCGAAGAAGAGGCCAGCGCTGGTGGACCTGCCGACGAGGAAGCTGCCAAGACTGCTCGCGCAGAGGCTGGCGGGGGGTCCGGCGATCGCACTGACGACCCGGGGGACGCAGGAGCGCAAGGCGCTACACCGTCCGCCGACCCCTCCACCGCTGATGCAGCGCCGGGCTCCGACGGGCCCCAGCCAGGCGCGTACCTGAAGGCCGGCGAGGGCATGTACATCAAGCTTCCCTGGGCGTCGAGCAACAGGGCGCCGATAGAAGGGGAGGAGTTCGATAGGGAAGTACTCGCCTCTGCTGGGCTGGCAGTGGTTGACAAGCCAAGCGGCAGCGGCGGCGAGTCTGAAGAGGAGCAGCTGCTCCGAAAGCTGGTGTCACTCTACCGTGCCCGGCAAGCGAAGCTTGAGTCCCGGGAATTGCTTGTTGCGCAAGCTGGATTCGACATAGAGAAACACGCAGAGGAGCTCAAGATCCGCAACCAGGAGGCCCTCCGGTCCATTGCTGAGGAGAGGGCGCAGCTCGACGAGGCGAAGAAGGCGTTCATCCTGGAGAAGGCTGAAGCCGAGGAGCAGCAGAGGCTCACCGCCGAGGAGTTGTCCAAGCGAGACGGTGAGCTGATACAGAAAAAGGCGAGCTTGGATAGCTATGAAGAGGAGCTCGACGTCCGGGAGCAATCACTTGGCGGGGCACTCAAAGGGGCAAAGGATGCTGCCGCGGCCGCCGAGGCCGCCAAGAAGGAGCTAGAGGTGAAGGTGACGCAACTGGAGGCGGACATGACAAAGAAGGACGAAGAGCTTGCCGCTCTCCAGCGCGAACGCGAGAAGGATGCACGTGCTCATGGCGAGCTGCAAGTCCAGCTTGCCGAGAAGGTCAAGGAGCTGAACACCGCCAAAGACTCGAGTGCTGACCTGGAGCTGAAACTGGCCACCTTGGCGGAGACGCTGGACGCCGCCAAGAAGCGAGAGGACGACTTGAGGAAGGAGCTCAAGGACCATGTGGAGCTGCTGACGAGGGCCGCTGAGACCCAGAACACCTTCAAGACCACGGTGGAGCTCTGGACGGAGGGCCTCGTCAACATCGCTGCATCTATCGACGAGGAGCTGGCGAAGCTTGACTTGGCGGGCTTTGGGTATTCCACTGAGGAAAATATCCAACCCAGTGCCAAGCTCATGCTTTTCTTCAAGGGCATGGTGACGGCTCTCCAGCAGCTCCAGGAAAGGATCCCGAAGAAGTTGGCCGACGAGTCGCGCGACGTCTGCGCCGGGGCCCTCCAGAAGGTGCTGGTGAAGGTGGCTTATCGCCACCCAGACGTCGACTTCAAGAAGATCCTCAAAAGCTTGCCGCCTGGTGTTGATGTGGAGCCGCTCAAAGCCCTTGTCGCACCCATTGTGGACAAGGTTGCCGGCATCAAGCGGGTTGACGGCGATCGCGTAGATTAGGCCGTCCATTTTCTTTCCCTTGTCGCTGTTGACCAGGTCACAAAAACAGTCCGTTAGAACTGCAACCATTCATTTTTTGTATCATAACTTTTATCTTTAGGTATCTACTGTTATGTTATCCCCTTTACTTGATGCTTCCTTCGTATGCCTTGACCTTACGCTTTTAGGAAAGCTTGCCGGGCAGGTACCTTGACCACAAGCGCTGAGTGCGGAACATCAGTAAGTTGCGCAGTACCGCGTCCGGCAAACAAACTTGCCGTCACCAATCACAACTCGCTTAAGTTGTTGAGCGGACTCGAAACAAAATAAGGGCGTGATCAGTTGTAGGCAGGTTCCTTTGCGCACAGGTTTTTCATACAAAGTGCGGATCGTTCAAGGAGGATAACACAAAATTTTTGAAAACTAGATGCTCATGCTTTGGCAACTTAGCTTTTCTGTTATTTGTCCTCCGGCAAGGCTCGTTCTCCGGCAAGACAACACTTCTTTTGAATGACGCCTGGTCGCCATCTTTATCTCTTCTCCCTCCCCCCCGACAAACTTGTGCGCGAGGGAACCCTTTCTTCGAGAAGAAAGAAGAGAAAATAATGATATAGAACCTTAAGGCTCGTTATTTCTTACCGGGGTCGAGTGCTGCACAAAATGTTAGATAGTGCATGCATAATATACATATATATATAAAGCATGGAACTAACATGGATGTGCTGAGCACATGAGCTTTATTTATGCACGGGATCTGCGCCCGGCTTTGTACAAAGGGTTACATGCAACAGCGGCAAGGCTTGTACAAAAGGTGGTTGCCGGAACAGGGCCCGACAACCGCGCCTTATGGATAAAACTTGCGAAGATGCTCTATGTTCCAGGATTTGCTCACCGGAATGACATCTTCGGTCTCAAGGCGGACAGCTCCAGGCCTAGTGACTCGTTTCACCCGATAAGGGCCTTCCCACTTCGGCGTCAACTTGTTGGAATTCATGGCGGATTAAACGCGCCGAAGAACAAGGTCGCCTTCTTCGAAGCTTCTGGCATTAACTTTGCGGCTATGATAGCGGCGCAAAGCTTGCTGGTACCGAGCAGCTCGCACAGCAGCCTGAAGACGATCCTCCTCGAGGAGCAGCGCGTCATCTTGCCGCAGCTGCTCTTGCTCAAGCTCATCATAAGCGAGCACTCGTGGTGATCCGTATACGAGTTCCGTGGGGAGACCTGCTTCTGCTTCATAGACAAGAGCAAAAGGTGTCTGGCCAGTGGCTCGATTTGGCGTCGTCCTGATCGACCAAAGAACCACCGGCAACTGCTCGATCCAATTTCTTCCGCACTTGTGCAGCCTGTGGAAAGTTCTAGTCTTGAGCCCGCGCAGCACTTCAGCGTTCGCCCTCTCCGCTTGACCGTTGCTTCTCGGGTGAGCAACAGAAGCGAAGCAGATCTTGGCGCCAAGATCTTGGACGTACTGCATGAAGGTGTGACTCGTAAATTGTGTGCCATTGTCGGTTATGATCCTGTTAGGGATCCCGAAACGGCAAACAATCGACCTGAAGAACTTGACTGCTGACTGTGCTGTCACCTTTCTCACTGGTTCCACTTCAGGCCACTTTGTGAACTTGTCGATTGCAACGTACAAGTACTCAAAGCCCCCGACAGGTCGGGGGAAAGGGCCGAGGATGTCGAGCCCCCAGACCGAAAATGGCCAGGATAAACGGATTGTTTGGAGAGCTTGGGCTGGTTGGTGAATCTGTTTGGAATGGAACTGGCACGCTTCACACTTGGTTACTTGTGCAGTTGCATCCTGGAGGGCTGTCGACCAGAGGAAACCTTGCCGGAAAGCTTTGCTGGCAAGGGCTCTTGCGCCAATGTGGTGACCACATATGCCTCCATGTATCTCCGCCAACAGCTTCTGTCCATTTTCCCGGGAGATGCACTTCAATTTTACTCCGTTGAATCTCCTTCTGTACAGTATGTCATCGACAAACTGGTACATACTTGATTGCCGGGCTACTTTCTCTGCTGCTTCTTGCTCCTTGGGAAGTTCTCCTGTCTGAAGGAAATGGACTATCTGCTGTGCCCATGTTGGTGCTTGTGGCTCGACAACAAGGACTGAAGGCGCAAATGCTGCTGCGGGAACATCCGCTTTGACAGCAAGGATCAAGGATCCTGCCAGAGCGTGATGCTCCCCGGCAAGCGTGCCGGGACACAACTTGTCGGGAGCTTCTGCTTCAACGAAATAAGCCCTGGGGCTTGTTGGAGCAGGCTGCTCCTCAGCTCTTTCTGTGTTGAGCCTGGGAACCTTCTTGACGGCAGCTTCGGGAAGCTCTGCCGGAAAGTGGTCACCAGCAGGCAATTTTCTCTTCTTGCTCTGTCCAGTTGATGGTGTGACGGATGGCTGAGTCAGCTTGAGCACAAAAATCCCTGGTTCCACAGGCAACTTAAGTGCAGCACATTTCGACAGGCTATTTGCAACGTCATTTTGAGCTCTTGGAACGTGTTCCATCTGCAGGCCGTCAAAATGTTCTTCTAGCTTTCTCACTTCATCGATGTAGGCTTCCATCAACGGACTCTGATAATCTTTGTTCACTTGACGGACGACAAGCTGCGAGTCACCCCTGACAATAAGCTTTTTGATCCCAAGTTCTGCTGCTACCCTGAGTCCGGCAAGCAAGCCTTCATACTCTGTGGTATTGTTCGTTGCTTGCTCCTTGGGAAAATGCATTTGGACCACATACTTGAGGTGCTCCCCGGTGGGGGCGACAAGTAGTACGCCCGCACCGGCGCCTTGCAGCGAGAAGGCACCATCAAAGTACATGATCCATTCTTTGCTAGCTTCCTTGACGGGGATGCTCTTCTCCGGAGTTTCATCATCCGGCGTCGGCGTCCATTCTGCTATAAATTCCGCCAATGCCCGGCTCTGAATAGTTGAAGTACTTTCAAACTTGAGGCCAAAGCTTGACAATTCTAATGCCCACTCAACAATCCTGCCTGTCGCTTCTGGATTCTGCAGTATCCTCTTCAGCGGGAAGCGAGTGACAACCGTGATCTCATGTGCTTGAAAGTAATGGCGCAGTTTCCTTGAGGCCATGAGTAGGCCGAAAAGCAATTTCTGCACACCAGAGTACCTTGATCTAGCCCCCTGCAAAAGGGAACTTACAAAGTAAACTGGGCGCTGCACCTTCTTCTTCTGTTTTTCTTCCGGCAACTGCACAGATCCATCCTTGGCGGAGGCGGAACTTGTCGGATCAGGGCTTGTCGGGCCGGAGCTTGTCGGAGAAGCCCCCTGCTTGTCGCCGGACTCGCTTGCCGCGGGCGCTGGCTCATCATCTGCCTCCCTCTCCGCTACTAACGCAGCACTAACCACTTGATTGGTCGCAGCCAGGTATAGCAGCAACTTCTCTTGTGGCTTAGGTGCGACAAGTGTTGGAGTGGAGGACAAGTATTTCTTCAAGTCCTGCAGCGCAGCCTCCGCTTCTGGGGTCCATTTCATGGGACCTGCCTTTTTCAAAATTTTGAAAAATGGCAGGGCGCGTTCAGCAGACTTGGAAATGAATCTACTGAGAGCAGCAACGCAGCCGGCAAGCCTTCGTACATCCTTGACGCGCTTTGGTGCTTCAATTTGCTCAATAGCCTTGATCTTGTCGGGGTTGGCTTCAATCCCCCTCTGAGACACAAAGAACCCGAGAAGCTTGCCGGAAGGAACTCCGATCACACACTTCTCGGGGTTCAACTTGAGATTGACTTTGCGCAGATTTGCAAAGGTCTCATGCAAATCTTGGATCAGATTCTCTTTGTCCTTGCTCTTGACAACTATGTCATCCATGTATGCTTCTACGTTTCTGTGCAGCTGTGGCTCAAAAGCATGGCTGACTACTCTTGCAAATGTTGAACCAGCATTCTTTAACCCGAAAGGCATCCGTACAAAACAGTACGTGCCACACGGAGTAATGAACATGGTTTTCTCTTCATCCTCTTCTGCCATGAAGATCTGATGATATCCTGAGTATGCATCAAGGAATGAAAGCAGATCACATCCTGCCGTGGAGTCGACGATCTAGTCAATGCGCGGCAAGGGAAATGGATCCTTGGGACAAGCTTTATTAACATCAGTGAAGTCAATACAAAGCCTCCACTTTTCGTTTGCTTTGCGCACGACCACTGGATTTGCCAACCATGTCCGATGGAGCACTCCTCGGACCAGGCCTGCTGCTTCCAACTTCCTGATCTCTTCTGCAATGAACTCTTGTCTCTCCACTGCTTGTTTTCTGACTCTTTGCTTGACGGGCCGCGCGTGAGGGCAGACGGCAAGGTGGTGCTCAATCACTTCCCTGGGAACACCGGGGATGTAAGATGGTTGCCATGCGAACACATCGACATTTGCCCGTAGGAAAGCAACGAGCGCGTTTTCCTATTTAGGATCAAGCGTGGCACTGATGGTGAAGGTACCACCAGTGCCGTCCTCCTTGGCGGCCACTTTCTTCTTTTCCAGTGAAGCTGTCTTTGCCTTCTTGCACTTGCCGGTGGAGTTCGACGGTGCGTCCTCGATGGCAGCGCAGCACTCTGAAGAGGTGTGCTTGCCGGAGTGGGCATCAGAGCTGTTCTTGCCGGACTTGGTCTTCTTCTTTACCCGGGGAGCTTCAGCGGCAAGTGGCTTGCGCTCTGCCACGGCTGCTGCTTCCCGGTAGATCTTGTCGGCGCAGATAAGTGCATCCTTCTTATCGCCTTGAACAGAAATGACACTTATCGGACCAGGCATCTTGAGCACATTGTATGCGTAGTGAGAGGCTGCCATGAACTTGGCAAGTGCCGGTCGGCCGAGTATCCCATTGTAGGGCAATGGGAAATCAGCGACGTCAAATGTGACCCTCTCTGTCCTGAAATTCAGCTCGCTGCCAAATGTCACTGGCAGTGTGATCTTCCCCTTCGGCTTGCTCCTTCCCGGGTTTATTCCTTGAAAGGTACCGGTCTCTTCGAGCTCACTGTCGGGAATCTAGAGCTTCTGGAGCACTGCGGAGGAGATCAGATTCAGGCCGGCCCCGCCGTCAACCAACATCTTCGTGACCTTGAGGTTGCGGATTGTTGGCGAGACCAACATCGGCAAACACCCGACCGCAGTGATGCGATCAGGGTGATTCTCAACATCGAAGATGATGGGTGTGCTGGACCACTTCAGAGGCTTGCGCGACTCGACGGACGGCTCTGCTGCATTCACTTCTCGCACCCACTGCTTGAGTTGGCGGTGCGAGGTGTGCAGAGAGGCACCGCCGTCACTGCACAACACCTCTGTTTCCTTCTGAAACTCTTGGTCATCAGTTTCATCTTCCTCCACCTCGTCATCCTCATCTTCATCTTCGTCCTTGTTGCGGCCACGGGGAGGCCTGTCTCCTTGCCGCGGCTTGGCCTTGCCGTGGCGCCCTCCCCGTGAGGGAAACTTCTTGCCAGATCCTCCGCCTCCTCCCTGGGCCCTCTCCTTGTCGCAGCGCTCGTACTCAGCTTTTTGTAGCTCTGCCATCTGCTCAACTTTCTTGCAGGCTTGGAGGTCATGGCCCTTGGTGCGGTGGATCTTGCAATACCGCTTGCCGGAGCCATCCTGCTTGTCGGCGGCTACCACAGCCTCGCCGGACTCACTAGCTTTGGCTTTGTCGGAACCACCTCCGTCGCCGGAATGCTCAACAGCTAGCACATCCTTAGCTTTTCTTTTTCTGTTGTTCCGCCTCCGATTCCTCCTTGTCGGGGCAGCATCTTCACTGTCGGATCCTTCAGCTCCTGCAGTCTCTCCGGGGATTTTCCTCCCCTCCTCAGCCCATGCACACTTGTCGGCTAGAGCATATAACTCGCTGACGTCTCTGATCTTGCACATCGCCATCTCCTCCCTCATCCTGCGGTTACGCACGTTCTGATGGAACGCACTGATAACCGCGGCAGTGTGGACGTCTGGGATGTTGTATTGCACCTGACTGAATCTCTGTATGTACTTACGCAAGGGCTCTCCCTCCTTTTGGACGAGCAGATGCAGGTCACTCTTCTGGCCATGGGGTTTGTGGCCGCCTGTGAAGGCGCTGACAAATTGAAGACACAGGTCCGCCCACGAAGAGATGGAGCCATCCGGCAACTGCATGAGCCAAGATCTGACGTTGGGCTTGAGCACCAGCGGGAAGTAGTTGGCAAGGATCTTCTCGTCGCATCCTCCGGCAGCCTGCACCGCGATGGTGTAGACGCTGAGGAATTCTGACGGATGTATCTTGCCATCGTACTTCTCGGGCACGTCTGGCTTGAAGTTCTTGGTTCTGGGCCACTGGACTTGCCGCAGCTCACGGGTGAACGCAGGGCAACCTGCCGCGTACGGCAAGTCGCCTGGTTCCCCTAGCGCTTGCATATCGATAGAGGGCCAGCGCGCTGGTCGGATTGACGCCGCGCTTCCCTTCTGCGCTCGATGCGAGTGCGAGCGTCTTCGTGTCGTCGTTCTTGAAGAACTTGGCGTTGATCACGGCGAGTTCGCGGGTCCGATGACGCGGTGGAGTCAGCGTCAAGGTTGGCCCGGCGAGTTGGCGATCTTGGCCTTCGGGGCTGGGAGCGCACGATGGTGGCACCCCCAGCGGTCTTGTCGGCGTCGGCTTGCGCCTGGGCGTCTTGCCGGGGCTTCGACGGGCTCGGTTGCCGGGGCTTGTCGCCGTTGGCGAAGCCGATGAGGCTGTAAATGGTTGCCCTCCAGTCATCGATCTTGTCGGGTGCTGGAGGGTAATCTAGGAGCAGCTGGGCTCGGGCCAGCGCTTCCTCTGGACTCTTGGGCGGCGGTGGCGAGCAACTCGAGGTGCGAGACATGCTCAAACTCCTAACAGTGTTAGAAGGAGCAGCATCTCGACCAGGCGACCGCACTGCGCTCGTGCCAGCATGTTGGGACGCATGTTGGCCTTGAATGTCCCGCGACCCACCAGCTTGGCCTTGTTCCAATGCGAGCACGGTGCTAGGAGCACCGTGGCGTTGTCGATCTTGCACCTCCTGGGAGGGGTGCGGTCGATGCGCAGACACGGAACCTTGCAGGGCCTTGTCTTTGGAACGGGTGACGATGCGAGTTCCCCCGCTGGCGCCCGCTCCTCCGCCGGCGTCCACCCCACCGCCCGTTTGCTCCGGAGGTGGTGGGACGGTCGCAGACGGAGCGGCCACCCCCGAAGCCTTCTTCTCCGGTGGCATGTTGATGAAGGAGCTGATGCGGTGCGCACAGACGCCGGATCAGATACGCACGACCTCGACGCCCCCCTACCTGGTGCGCCAAAGATGTCGTGGTTACGTTGTGGGCACGAGCACCTATGGGGCAGGAGCCCCTTCTTGGTACGGTGAGGAGGCGGAGGGTGCACGCAGAGCAGATCGAGGCGACGGCACGCGAGGGGTTTTTACCCAGCTTCGGAGCTCTCCGGAGAGATAAAACTCCTACTACTGCCTTGTGTTTTGTATTTTCTCTTGCTCGAGAGCTCGAGCGTATAGTGGTGGTGGATGCGTCGAATGAGCCGAACCCCCTTCTACGTGCGCATGGGCCTCCCTTTTATAGCCTAAGGGGGTTACCCACAGGTGGAAGCGTAGGAAGAGGGGCAGAAAGGTAAAAACGCGGGTTGGTACAACAATGCTCAATAGTGTCCCCTACCTAACTCTGACGGTAGGGGACAAGGGCATTTAATGCCCGTCTGGTCGCCCCAACAGTGCATGGAGGCGACCGTTAGGGGTGCCATCGATCGCCACGATGGCCCCTTTGTCATCTTCGTTCGCCACCTCGCACCGCATGGCCGCACAGCGCTTCGCCACGTGCTTCTGAGATGGTCTTGGCGTGACACGTCGTTGGATGCGCTGGAGCTTGGGTGTATGGTGGCAGCCTTGCCGCGGCAAGCGCCTTGCCGTGGCTCTCCTCTTGTCGCGCCGGCGAGCTTGCCGGCCGCCGGGCCTTGTCGGGACGCACGGGGCGTCGCGGCAAGTTATCTGGAGCGCCTTGGTTGGCCTTCCCGGCAAGCTCCTCTTGCCGGGGTCTTTGTCCTTCCCGGTGGGCTTCTTTCGCCGGGGTCTCAACCTTCCCGGCAAGCTCCTCTTGCCGGGGCTTTGTCTTCTTAGTTGATACTTTGTTCTTGAATGGCAGTAATATGAAGTGGCGGAGGGTCTTGACAGGCGCCCGGCAAGCCTTGCCGCGGGGGTGCTACGACTGCCCGTGCACGAGTTCGGGGTACTAAGGTACCCCTACATTAGTACACCGACCGAATGTGCGGGCTTTGTGACTACCACTGATTGGAGGATCAAGAAGCCTACTAGTTCACTCTTCCTGCGATATCTGATCAATCGCTCCTGCCAGTTTTACAGATTCTATCACTGGCTTTAGGTTATTCCTTCTCGGACCTGACGTCTCCATCACTACTAATAAGGAATGCCACTTTCTTTTGTATTGGGCCTTCAAAACGAAACGCAGTAGAAATAGATAACTGAGTAGAGAGTGCGGCCGAAGCATCCATAGCTTAGCGATTATGTTCTTATAGATAGGGATTAGACGGATGTAGACAACCAATAAATCTAAGGTGAACCAATAGAAATAGAGTCTGGTGGAAGCGGTCATCCCGTGGGGAGAGACTCAAGAATATGAGAATATGATGACTCCGCTGCGCTGCTCTACTGACTAGCCATTTCCTCTTCTAAGTAAATAACCAGCTTCAGTTCATGCTCCTTGCTGGCATAACCATATTAAGCTGCATTGGATAAACAATCGAAACTCCGTAATTGTTAATAGTAGGGTAGCGAAGTAGCTGGGGTTGCACGCGTCAACAGAATTCTAGTATAAGGAAGCGACGGGCAGGGAAAGGTGATTACAAAATACGGATACGTAAGGGTTGTGTTTATTGACTATCATAGGAAAATGGGAAGAATTTATCACACATGGTATCAGAGCTGATACCTTCACCCAAACCGTAGATGCCGACGGTGAAGAAGGAGGTGAGGGTGCCTGCTTTGATTAGGCTTACTGTAAGTTTTTTTGAAGCTCCGGAGTCTAGTCTACCAATGGGTGCTATGTTGTGACCTCCCCTCTAAGGTCTCGCTTGGATAATCGACTCTTACGACCCACACAGGAGAGGGTTTTTCCCAACCGTTCATGCCTCTCGGCTATGAAATAAAAGAGTGGGCTCTTTGAAGCTAGGTATTAAGCACAGGAAGGTATGGGAATATCGCCAGCACTTTCTTAAACCGAGATGTGAGACTGCTAAAGAGGCAGGTAAAGTGGGAAGTGGGATTCATGATGCAAGCTTACAAAGAAAAAAAGAGATCTCATTAATGCTTCTAAAAATAGTTATAGCAACCCCTCGCCATCTGAGCCAGAACGAATCCCAGTCAAATCTCTAAATGCGTTCGGCATTCTTTTCCCTCGCATTTCCCTAATTCTTTTATTAATATGGGAATGTGAGCAAATGAGGAGGCATCGAGTCGAAGAAATGAATTGCTCTTTGGCTAGTGGAAA